>CM049841.1:1943125-1948125 GCA_027422415.1 Schizothorax lantsangensis
CCTGTATCATATCCTGATATAACTGTAATAATACAGGTGTAAAACAGACATGATTAATCAGAGTTCATTACTAGTAGCTTTTCCACAAGCTGAAGTAAAAACTAATATACTGATGTATTTTAATAACTAAGAACAAATGAATTAATAACAAAGACTTAACAAAAAGCATAATTATTTAAACAAAATACTATAAAATGCACATGTAAAAAATGAAATAATATTAATACTTTTAATTAATACTTAAAATTAAGTATTACTTAAACATAAAATTGATCAGAAGTGGCAGTAAATAAGATTTATAATGTTACAAAAGATTCTATTTTAAATAAATAGCAATAAATTACATTTAATTAAAATAGAAAACAGCTATTTTAAACTGTAATAATATTTCACAGTTTTTACTGTATTTTTGATCAAATAAGTGCAGCCTCGGTGAGCAAAAGAGACTTATTTAAAACATTTTAAAAATCATAATTATTCTAACATTTTGATTTAATTGTAATAATTTGTTCAATAAACATGAGTCTGATTATTCAGACGACAGGTCTAAGTAAATCCATCAATGGTATTTTAGTATTATTTATATGGTACTTTTACAATTTTTTGAAGTAGCCTTTATTTTTATTAACATAAAATATTTTTATATAAATTATATAAAAAAAAAAAAAAAAATTTTTTTTTATCTTTTCATTTTTCTCCGGAAGTTCTAATCAGCCATGCGTTATTATTTTTTTCCTTGTTTTCTCGTGATCACGACATTACAAAAGTTCTCAAGTTACACAACTGCGCCAACAGGTGGCAGTATAGAGCTACGATTGTGGAGTTGAATCCTGCCTACTGTATCAGCATACTGTACGCGTTTGGGACAGAGGTCCTTCTTAGGCTATCTATAATTTGTGCTATTCATTACTGACATTTAATTAACTTATAAATGTTAAATGCTTGAATAAATATGATAATTTTGCTTGAAATTTGATCTGTTATCGTTACGTTACTGCTGCACGACTCATCACTGTTTCTCATTTACAACGACGCAGCCCTAATGTGCATCTTTCTTATTTTTAATCTTTATTGTTAATAAATGTATATTAATAAGATTTACATGTGTATAATTTAGTTCAGTGATGTTATATAGTGTTGTAGCCTGTATTTTCTACATTTCTTTGTAAACCAAACACACACAGCAGCATTACGCTTGTAACGCACATGATATCACAGCCTATCCAACATGACTAATAAAAATCACAAACAAATTATTATAATATATTATTATTAAAGCAATAAGCCCCGTGAAGCCTTAGCTGTTATAAATTCACTGTAAACCATGGCTTCACGAGGCTTATTGCTTTTATAAAACGGTTATTATATATATGTAGTATGGTTTCACAAAATAAAACAGCAAATAAAGTGTAATGATATTAATAAAAACATTATTCTTCTGCCAAACAGTTCCTCAGAAACTGTTGTGGTTCCAACACAGTGGTTGCCGAAGCAACACACAGACGTAAACAAAGGTGTATGTTACTTTGTAATTTACAACAGCTTTGAACTTGGCTCAACCAATCAGAATCAAGGATCGCAACTATCCGTTTTATAAATATAATTGTATTTTATTAGCTATACATAATTTTAAACGAACGAGGAAAATGAAGTGAGTTTAATCCAAGCAGTTAAAGATTTTTAGAATAGTTAAATGCTTTGTTGTTGGACCATTTAAACATGTTAAAGGGATAGTTCACTTTGAAATTAAAATGTGGTATCTATCAGCTTACCCCAAGGGCATCCAAGATGTAGGTGTCTTTTTTTCTTCAGTAGATCCAATTTTGATGTTTTTAGGTCAAACCGTTCTAGTCTGTCAGTCATATAATGGCAGGTATAGGTCACTGTCTCTATAAGAGGGAAAAAGAACATGCACAGAGAAATCCAAATTAAACAATTCCCCATCGTAACTACACATTGATGGCCTAAGACACGAAACGAGCGGTTTGTGTGAGAAAACCAACAGTATTTATATCGTTTTTTACCTCTTGTACACAACCATGTCCAAGTGATCTGAGTGCACACACACATCCGGTGTGTGACGTGTGTGTGCGCGCGCTCTGGCTCACGCTGCATGGGGCGTTCAACGCTTGACGGAGGGCGTGTCTGAAGCAAACGCTCAGCCAGCGCAGTTCATGCAACACCAGCGACGGCGCGTCAGCACCACGCTTCAGACATGTCCGTCAAGCGTTGACTCACACACCGGATGTGTGTGTGCACTCAGATCACTTGGACATGGTTGTGTACAAGAGGTAAAAAACGATATAAATACTGTTCGTTTTCTCACACAAACCGCTCGTTTCGTGTCTTAGGCCATCAATGTGTAGTTACGATGGGGAATTGTTTAATTTGGATTTCTCTGTGCATGTTCTTTTTCCCTCTTATAGAGACAGTGACCTATACCTGCCATTATATGACTGACAGACTAGAACGGTTTGACCTAAAAACATCAAAATTGGATCTACTGAAGAAAAAAAGACACCTACATCTTGGATGCCCTTGGGGTAAGCTGATAGATACCACATTTTAATTTCAAAGTGAACTATCCCTTTAATTACACAAATAAAATGTTTAGCGTAGCGTAGCCAGTTATCTTTCGATCATTCGCGCCTCAAAGGGGGCGTTCCAAAACGCTTAACGTTGCTCAATGCGTTCAGAGAGTGTTTTTAAAAGACCAAACTCAGTAAACACATTATTAATAAATTATAACAGCCTATGTACAGACAAGCAGATGAGTCCAGGATGCAAACGCAATGCGTTTTTCTTATAGCCTAACTGTTTTCTATGGGTAAAACGCTTAACGCGTTAAACGCATTGCGATCTTATTATGGGCTTATTTGTTTGTCTGTACATGGAATGCTTTATAGACCAATTATAGGTTTGTAAACATTTGGGATGCGCGCGCATCATGGTTGCAGAAAACCCGTGAGAGATAGCCTTTACGGCTAGAGAATTACACGGATATGGTACAAACTAATTAGATTTAAAAAGATTAGAGATTATACTGATTAGATGTCATTTTCAAAATGTTCTCCGCATATTACAAGAGTTTGTGACCCAGCGATAAGCACTGTTATGCAACGAAATTGACGTTAGATAGTGGGATATTCTACAGATCCGAAACAGGGATGACGTTTTTTGTGGGCGGAGCCTATCTGGTGGCAGAGAATGACGGTTTTCCAATGGCAGTATATGGAGCTATGGAATAAAAGGTAAATTTGATTTTAAATTTCAAAATTCTGAGTTTATTCTCACAATTCTAATAAGTAAAAACAACTCGACATTCTCTCTTTTCCCATTAGAATTGACAAACTCACTATTTTTGAGTTAAATGGAGTTATAAAGCCCAAATTAGGAGATATAAACTTGCATTTGCGAGGAAAAAATAAATAAACGTTATTTAAAAATGTTAATAGTAATAGGTTTAAATAATATGTCATGCTGTAACTGTAGGGCTAATACAATATGTCCCCTATGAACAGAATATGTGAATATTATGTAGACCTATTGTTTAAATCAAATTTATGCTTTAAAAGTAGAGTAATTATAGCAGTTTCATCCATAGTATGTCCGTTCAAACGTCTGCATTTAGCTTCAAATGGCGTATTTGATGACAGTATTCTATAAAAATTATTTGCATTCTGATTTTGACATCAAAAGGCACAAACATATTTTTATTTTACCCGTTGTTACCAGTGTTTTTCTGCAACCACTATGCGCGCAGCTGCAAGTGACGTAACTGTGACGTAACTCTGAATTGGTCTATTAATGATGTGTTTACTGAGTTTGGTCTTTTAAAAACACTGCCTTAACGCATTAAGCCTATTCTATGAGAGGAAAACGCTTATCGCGGAATTAAACGAATTGCGTTCTTATTATGGGCTTATTTGTTTGTCTGTACATGGAATGCTTTATTAATGATGTGTTTACTGAGTTTGGTCTTTTAAAAACACTCTCAATTAACGCATTAAGCCAGGTTAAGTATTTTAGAATGTTCCTGTCAAGGTTGCGTTCGTTACTATAGCAACAGTAATGTCGAGATCACGAGAAAATTAAGTCGTGATCATGAGAAAACAACTTTTATGTCATGTCGAGATCATGAGAAAATTATAATAATGTACTGTATGGCTGCTTAGAACTTCCGTGGTTTTCAGGGAATTGTGGAAATGTCAGCTTATATTTTTTTCACTGTAAATTATAAGATGACTTCATTTTTACTACCACAATCTGTGCATTTTAAAGTATTTTTTTAATAGTAAAATTCCATAAAATGTCCCATTTTCCAGTTATTCACCATATATAGTGTCGTTAATGATTCACCGGAGTATTTTTATGGTCTTTTACAGTTAAAGAAGTATATTTTCCGCAGCGTTTCTGACCTGAGCTGAACGAGCGGCTCTAAACCGGCTCCGGGAAACTCGTTGAGGATCTCCATCCCGGAGACGTATCCCACTCCCGGAACGCCTTCGGTGTAATCACTGCCCAGAAGATACGCCAGATTGATGAGTTTACTCCTGTCCAGCCCTGCAGACGGACACAAGCTCAGGTCTGTCTCTCTCCTCCAGTTAAACATTCATACAGCGGAGGACAAAATTATTATAACACTAGTATCTTCAGCAGCTAAAAATGGTTTTAAAGTCAGTTATTTCTATCTTTTGCTGTAGTGTGTCTGTAGGAAATATCAGTTTACATTTCCAAACATTCATTTAGCCATTAATTGTAATAATCCAGAGATCTGATCTGATCATCATCAGTCTGTCTGGAGTCACATGAAGAAACAGAACAAACTGAGACTAAATCCAGAAGAACTGTGTCTCAAGACGCTTCAAGAAACCTCCTGCAAAGCTACAGAACTGTTAAAAGCTTCAGGTAAAAATGCTGTAAAATGAGGATGCTGTCAAAAATAGATTTTCTTTATCAATTAACTTCTATTACTTATCATCTGACAAGTTGGTCTAATA
>CM049841.1:1953125-2048125 GCA_027422415.1 Schizothorax lantsangensis
TGATTTACAGTCATTTTTGCATCTGATCTTATTGCATATGCATTTGTAGAAGTTTCCTTTTCAGATGCAATGTTTATGGGAGGAGAGCATTTACATGAATCACATTTGCATTAGTCAATTTACTGGTATTTACACCATTGTTTAACACCCAAAAAAGCATGTCTTAACCCATTTTGGGCCTGTGTTAGTGGATTACACACACCTGATGATCATCCACCCTTTGCTAATCTCTTGGTAGATCACGCTGGTCATTATGGAAATGCTCCGTGTTCATTCTCAGTAGATCAGCAGAGCTTCACACTCACGACTGTGCTTTTATAGGATTGCAATCTCAAGCCAATTCACCTGTTTATTAGGAGTGTGAATCGTCACTGGTTTCACGATTCAATATCACGAATATCACGATTATATCAAATTTATTTTGTGCATTTTTATTCAATTATATAAGCAGGCTACTTTTTAAAATTACTACAAATTAATAATAAATCAAAATTTAACTTAACCAAATAAATATGGCTTCAAAACCTACAAGCAAAGTAATAAAGGGGGAAAAAGACAATTACAAGTGATGAACAAAAAGTACTTTCAGTATCTGAGAGTGCTTTAAGTATCCGAAAATGTACAGAATAACATAATTATGGGTTTTTATTTTTTCCCCAGCATTATTGCTGTTTGATTATTACTGATGAGATCATAGACAGTGGCAGCTTTAATTAATAGGCTGCATTCACACTAATGCACAGATCTATTTCCACATATCAGATGTTTTGTACTGTACTGAGAACATAACTGACTGTGTTTACATCAATTTTGTAAATGCAAGTGCATTTAACTGCAGCTTGGTTTTTCCAAAATGTGCCCATATCTCAGATTTAAAAATAATGGGTGCATTTATTAATACTCACGTGACAAGCACGTATACGAATGACGTCAGTATGCTAGAATCGATTATGGTCTATTATTGCATCGATGCACAATGGTCCACGTCTGCATCGCGATGCAACGATTAATTTCAACACCCCTACTGTTAGTGAATCTAGTTCTGGTGAACTCTAATAAGCCTGACCTGGCTCTCCTGACACATCTGTCCGGTGACGGTGCTGCTGCTGCGCTGCTGCTTCTGCTGCTGCTCTCTCAGATTCATCTGTTCATCCTGCAGATCTCTGTCCAGCTGCAGCAGCTCCTCCTGAAACACACGGAGCGTTACACACATGTGTCCCTGGAGCACAGAAGCAGTCATAAGTAACACAGGTATATTTGTAGCAATAGACAACAATACATTGTATGGGTCAAAATTATACATTTTCCTTTTATGACAAAAATCATTAGGATATTAAGATCATGTTCCATGAAGATATTTTGTACATTTCCTACTGTAAATACACTGTAAGATTTGTAATGTTTTTTAAGAGAGTCTCTTCTGCTCATCAAAAATACAGAAAAAACAGTAATATTGTAAAATCTTATTGTAATTTCTAATATTGGTTTTCCTATGTGAATATGTGTTAAACTGTAATTTATTTCTGTGATCAAAGCTGTATTTTCAGCATCATTACTGCAGTCTTCAGTGTCACATGATCTTCAGAAATCATTAATATGCTGATTTATTATGAGTGTTGAAACTCTTCATATTGTTTTTTGGAACGTGATACTTATTTCTTTGATTCTTTGATGAATACAACGTTAAAAAAAACAGCATTTGTTCAAAAATAGAAATCTTTTCTAAAAATATAAGTCTTTACTATGACTTTTTACTCATTTAACACATCCCTCATGAATAAACGTATTAATTTCTTAAAAAAGAAAGAAAGAAAAAATGTACTGACCCCAAACTTTTGTATAGCATTGTATATTGTAACACAACATTTTTAACTTTTTAACTTTTTATTAATCAGAGAATCCTAAAAAAAATATGAAGCAGCAGAACAGTTTCCAACATTGATTATAAATCAGCATATTATTATGATTTCTGAAGATCACGTGACACTGAAGACTGGAGTAATGATGCTGAAAATACAGCTTTGATCACAGAAATAAATTACAGTTTAACACATATTCACATAGAAAACAGCTGTTTTACATTATAATAATATTTCACAAAATAACAGTTTTTTCTGTATTTTTGATCAAATAGATACAGCCTTGATGAGCAGAAGAAACTTCTTTAAAAACATTAAAAATCTTACTGATCCCAAACTTTTGAGCGGCGGTGTATATCAAAACTTAATTTTTGATTAGTAATATGCATTGCTAAGAACTTCATTTGAACAACTTTAAAGATGATTTTCTCAATATTTAGATTTTTTTGCACCCTCAGATTCCAGATTTACAAATATTGTCCTATCATAACAAACCATACATCAATGGAAAGATTATTTAGCTTTCAGATGATAAATCTCAATTTCACAAAACTGACTCTTATGACTGGTTTTGTGCTCCAGGGTCACATATAAGGCAGATTCAGTGTGAGACGTACCGTGTCGATGTGATCCCACTCGCTCGCAGCAGGAGCTTCATTTACAGACTCGTTGACTTCTTCGCTCTTATCTGGGCTCTGAGCACCAGACTCTTCCTCTCTGCTCTCCTCTTCCTCTGTTCTCTCCTCCTCTTCCTCTGTTCTCTCCTCCTCTTCCTCTTCTGAGGTGCTTTTATCGGCTGCTTCTTCTGCTTTGACGTGAGACTCCTCTGTTTCAGACGCTTCCTCCGCATCAGACACCTCGATAAAACTCTCTGCAGAGAACAAATGAACAGCTATGAAACATGATCACAGGTTTAGTTTTCCTCCACAAAACCTTTAAACATCCTTTAAGTCAGAGGTTGTGAGTTGATGAAAAGTTTGAAAAATTCGAATAAAACTTATACTCAAAATTACTTAAAAAATTTATACGTCATTTTAACATAAATAAATAAATAAACACTTTCTAAAAAATTGTTATATCATAAAAATGTAAACAAATAATTCTAAATTAAACATAATCAAAACATACTAAGAATATAATCATAAAATGTAAATAATAAAAATGTAAATTTATAATAAATTATAAAATTTTAATACATAATTTTAAAATAAAAAAACACTTTCTAAAAATTAGTTATATCATAAAAATGTAAACAAATAATTCTAAATTAAAAATAATCAAAACATATTATGAATATAAATCATAAAATGTAAATAATAAAAATGTAAATTTACAATAAATCATTTAAAATAAAAACAATCAAAATAAAACACTAAACATTAAGTAAATGATAAAAAATAAATAAATAATTCTAATAAAATAAAAATTAAACGATAAAAAATTTAATTTATTATTTTAAAATAAATCAATATAAAACACTAAATTGTATACATTGTTAAATCATAAATATGTAAATAAATAATAATTAAAAAAAAAATCAAAATACACCAAAAATTAAGTAAATCATAAAACTTTAAAATATAAACCATAAAAATGTCAAATTAAAATAAAACATTTTAAAATGTGAACGATCAAAACACATGATAAAATAATAATTAAATAAATTAAATTATTAAATAAATGATAATTAAAAAAAAACAATTAAATCATTTTAATAAATGGTTTAAAACAAATCAAAACATAACATACTAAAATTGTTAAATAAAAATTAAAAAAATTAAATTAATCATAATCTGAAATAAAATGTAAATCATAAAAATTTTAAATTAAAATAAACCATTTTAAAATAAAATAAACTAAATAAATAATTAAAATATAATGAATGATTAAATACTTCATTAATTTAGCTGCATGTCACATGACCATTAACTGGCATTAGAAAACCGTAAACCTGCAAATGTGTTGTTAAGTTATTGAAATATTAAAAGGGGCTTGAAGAAAATACTTTATCACTACTTGTACCTTCTGAGCTGCTTTCCTCCTCATCTTCACTCTTCACTTTATTGTCCTCCGTCTGATCCGTTCGGTCTGCATTCACAGGTCTGCGATCAGAGGAAGCGCTCGCGTCTCTTTGCATTAGAAGAGGATTTCCCGCAGGCTCACGTGTCTCCTCCTGGCTTTCAGACCCATCAGATCTGAGAATCAGAGGCGTTCTGGACTGAGAGGAGACACTGACTCCAGGATCCTCTCCATCAGAGACGCTCCTCGGCTCCAGAGCTTCTTGTATGGCCAGCAGAGTCCTGGGAGAAACGCCTCCTCCTGCATTGACCTCAGTCACGAGAACCGCTGCTTCATCCTCGTCCTCGGAGCTGCTGCTGATGACGTATGTTCTGCGTCTGCGTCCGTCTGCGGGATCGGTCACGGCGCTCTGGATGGTCTGTAGGGTTCGAGGAGAGGACGGCTGCTCCTCAGCACAGGACGAGGAGGAGGAAGGCTTGTTCTCATCTTCCTCAGTCACGGGTCGCCACAAGGGCTCAGGCTTCCCTTTGGGCCTCCCTTTACGCTCCCACGGACAGCTGGACCACAGCGCTGGAGTCGAGTGACTCTCCGGAGCGTCGGCTTTCTTCTGGGACCCTGAAGAACACGGTAACACACAGACTAACTGCTGCAGGTTTATTTGGTTATACTTTAGTAGATATTCTTCAAAGATGAACCAAAAGTTCTTTTGAACGTTCTATTCATCAAAGAATCGTGAAAAATAAAATGTCAGCGTTGTTCAATTTAAAAAATGGAAATAAATAATTCTAAAATAAAAACAATCAATATAAAACACTTATTAAAATTAATAAATCATAAATATTTTAATAGGTCATTCTACAATAAAACCAATCAAAATAAAACACTTACTAAAAATTAAATAAAAAATAAAAAATATATAATTAAAAAATCTAAATAAAATACGTACTACAAATAAGTTAAATCATAAAAATGTAAATAAATAATTCTAAAATAAAAATAAAAATACTTAAATTAAAATAAACCATTTTAAAATAAAACAAATTGAAATAAAGCAAACAATTTCACAATTTTTAATGTATTTTAGATCAAATAAATGCATCAAAAACATAAAAAAATAAAAATGAAATAAAAAAGCCACAAAATAAATAAATAAAATATATAATTAAAAAATCAAAATAAATTAAAATAATTATGAAAAAAAGTCAAAATGTACTACAAATAAGTTAAGTCATAAAAATGTAAATAAATAATTCTAAAATATAAAACAATCAATAAATAAAACTATAAATATAAATAAATAATTCTAAAATAAAAATAAAAATACTTAAATTAAAATAAACCATTTTAAAATAAAACAAATTGAAATAAAGCAAAATTTCACAATTTTTAATGTATTTTAGATCAAATAAATGCATCAAAAACATTGAAAAAAATCAAAGCTAGACTTATGAACTAAAAGCCACAAAATGTTTAAAATCATAATTATGAGGAAAACGTCAAAATGATGATATTAAAAAGTCATAATTATGAGAAAAAAGTCAAAATGATGATATTAAAAAGTCATAATTATGAGAAAAAAGTCAAAATGATGATATTAAAAATTAAGTAAATCATAAAACTTTAAAATATAAATCATAAAAATGTCAAATTAAAATAAAACATTTTAAAATGTGAACAATCAAAATAAATAATAAAATAATAATTAAATAAATTAAATAATTAAATAAATGATTAAAAATAATAATAATAATAATTCTAAAATTAAAATAAAACATTTTAAAATGTGAACAATCAAAATAAATAATAAAATAATAATTAAATAAATTAAATAATTAAATAAATGATTAAAAAAAAAAATCTAAAATTAAAATAAAACATTTTAAAATGTGAACAATCAAAATAAACAATAAAATAATCATTAAATAAAATAAATAATTAAATAAATGATAAAAAAACAATAAATAATTCTAAAATCATAATTAAGAAAAAAAAAGGATAAGAAAAAAAGAAAAATTTATTTTTTTAAGAAAAAAGTCAAAATGATGAGATTAAGAAGTCCTAATTATGAGGAAAACATGAAAATTATAAATTTGAACTAAAAGCCACAGTGTTTCTAGCAGCTCTGTGTTCTGCTGACCTTTGATGAGGATGTAGTGTGAGGACTCCTCGGACACCAGACGACGGATCTCCGTGTGCTGGTCTCTGCTCTGGTTCATCTCCTGCTCCACTCCCTCCAGACGCTGGTTGAGATTGTTCCTCTGCAGGAGACCCGCCAGCTGATACTGAGAGAACTCGCCGGACCTCTGACACACCAGCATCGAGAGTTAAACAAGACTACGTGAGGAAAGCGTTAGTGTTCACCTGTAATCATGCTCCGCTCGAGCACCTCTGGGGGTTTCTGGAGCAGGGTGCGTCGTCTCTTGCTGAACTCCTTCATTTCTTTCAGGATTTCGTGTTTGATCTCCGGAGGCATGAGGGAAAACTCCTCAGAGTTGATGTCTACAGAGTTTGGGTTGTTATACACCTCCTCCTGAACAAGACAAACACATCAGAGACGTCAGTATGAGATGAGTCTTGTGTCATGCACTCGGTCACTAAAAAAATGGCATATAATGCCATAGTTATAAGATAAAAAGCCAAATTATGCGAAAAAGAAGTTATTTTAATTATGAGATTAAAAAAAATCAAAATGATGAGGAAAAAGTCAAAACAATTAAATTAAGAAGTCATAATTATGAGGAAAACATCAAAATGATTAGATTAGAAGTCATAATTATGATATTTAAAGTCATAATTATGATAGAAAAGTCAAAATTATGAGAGAAAAGTCAAAATTATGAGACTAAGAAGTCATAATTAGGAGTTTTAAAGTAAATGAGGAAAAATCAAAATTATAAGAAAAAAAATCACAATTATGAGATTAAGAAATCATAATTATGAGATTTATAAGTCATAATTATGAGGGAAATGTTAAAACATTGAGATTAAGAAATCATAATTATGAGATTATTAGGAAAACATCAAAATTATTAGTTTAGAAGTCATAATTATGATATTTAAAGTCATAATTATGAGGGAAAAATCTAAATTATGAGATTAAGAAATCATGATTATGAGATTAAGAAATCATGATTATGAGATTTAAAATCATAATTATGAGGGAAACGTCCAAATTATGAGATTAAGAAGTCATAATTATGAGGAAAAGTCAAACTGACGAGATTTTAAAAATCATAATTATTAGAAAAAAATCACAATTTTAAGACGAAATAGTCATACTTGAGATAAATCATATGAGAAAATCTAAATTTTGAGATTAAAAAGTCATAATTATGAAATAAAAAAACTGAATGTCATAATTTTGACTTTTTGCTATAATTTTCCTTATACGTTGACAAAAAAACTACAATAATTTTGACTTTTTGCTATGACATCAATTTTTATCTCTCATTTTTATCATCATGTATATGATTTACATAAATGCATGATTTACAAATGCATGAACGTGACTAAAATATGACAGAGATCATAGTACAGCAGAACTATCCTCAAATACATGTGTTATCAGCACACATACAGTACACAGCTATATATATCAAATCTCAGCCGCTTGATTGTTTATATTGTCACAAAATGTCATTATATTATCGTCCGTCTCTAATCTGCTGAATGCAACTAAGAGGCATGAAGATGTTAAGATATTAACATGATTATTGTTTGTAAAGCTGCTTTGAAACAGTGTGTTGTGTGCGTATCATCGCTCTTTTGCTGGTTTTGAGTGCTTCTATCGTCATCATTTGTAAGTGGCTTTAAAGTGCCTCTATTATGGATTATTGAAGATGATCTTTCATGCAGTGTGTAAGTGAATGAAGACATCTGCAAAGTGTTAAATCTGAAAGTGCTCCGTGTATAAAGTTATCGTCTCTCAAAAGAAAGAGTCGACTCTGAATCATTGAAACGAGTCATTTTTCAAACGAATCTTAAGCCGTTTCATGTTGACGTCAAAATGAATCATTAGCATATTACCCGCCCACTTGTTGCCACTAGGTGCCGCTGTTGGAGTGTTAAAAATAGCTGTTTCCACGGTAACGCTGTACACAAATCAGCACTGCTCACAATCAACAAACACTGCTTTAAATGAAATCGACCAATCAGAGCAGAGTAGCGTCACGCAGAGGAGGGGTTTGGAAAAATGAATCGTTGAGTGAATCGTTTGGGAGTCGTTGAGCAAATAAGGTAAAAATAAATGCATATTATAAGAAAATTAAAGTGTTTTTTGACCTTGCATGCATGATAACCTGTTGTTGGAGACTCCCAAAACCAAAAAAGAACCTTTCATAATCAATAATAGGAGCAGTTTAATTAAAAGCGTCTGCTAAATGACTGATTGTAAATGTGACGGATCTCACCTGGAATCTGCTGTAGTTCTGCAGTGATTCGTCTGCGTCTCTTTCCTCCTCTGAACTGCAGCAGCATTTATTTAAAGACACGAATGAAAGCGTGTTCCTTCGTTATCATCATGTCTCATTAGTGTTCTTCTCACCTGCTCTTGTCTCTGTTCTCATCAGGAGGAAGCACAGGCAGAACGTACATGTCGTCCTGATCGTCTCGTCTCACAGACGACAGGCTGGGAATCACCTCTTTACTGCAGACAGAGGAAAGACGTGAGCATGTTATTCAGTGGAGTAACTAGAGTTGGGGATTGTTTCAATTTGATCAATTCTGATTCTTAGTGATTCCAATGTGGTTAAAAAAATGAAGTCAAAGATTTAGATATCAAACATATTTATTCTGTGTCTCTTTTTGTAAAATATTTAATTGCTGCAATATTTTATGCCGGCTGCATAAAAACTGGACTCGATTAAGAGCTGTTTGTGTCCAAATAGAGCTGATTATGGATAAATTTAGACTTTATTTTTTTTAAACACAGGTTGTAGTTCTCTCACGATTCTGAAGAAAAAAATATTAGAGAACTAAACAAAATCTAATGGAATTTATGAATGAATGATTCAATGACTCATTCAAGATTGACTCGTTTCATTACTGGATGAATCAGTGTTTGTAATGAATCTCTTGAATGAATGATTCAATGACTCACTCAAGATTGACTCGTTTCATTACTGGATGAATCAGTGTTTGTAATGAATCTCTTGAATGAATGATTCAATGACTCACTCAAGATTGACTCGTTTCATTACTGGATGAATCAGTGTTTTTGAACGAATCTCTTGAATGAATGATTAAATGACTCACTCAAGATCGACTCGTTTCATTACTGGATGAATCAGTGTTTTTGAACGAATCTCTTGAATGAATGATTAAATGACTCACTCAAGATTGACTCGTTTCATTACTGGATGAATCAGTGTTTTTGAACAAATCTCTTGAATGAATGATTCAATGACTCACTCAAGATTGACTCGTTTCATTACTGGATGAATCAGTGTTTGTAATGAATCTCTTGAATGAATGATTCAATGACTCACTCAAGATTGACTCGTTTCATTACTGGATGAATCAGTGTTTTTGAATGAATCTCTTGAATGAATGATTCAATGACTCACTCAAGATTGACTCGTTTCATTACTGGATGAATCAGTGTTTTTGAACGAATCTCTTGAATGAATGATTCAATGACTCACTCAAGATTGACTCGTTTCATTACTGGATGAATCAGTGTTTTTGAACAAATCTCTTGAATGAATGATTCAATGACTCACTCAAGATTGACTCGTTTCATTACTGGATGAATCAGTGTTTTTGAATGAATCTCTTGAATGAATGATTCAATGACTCACTCAAGATTGACTCGTTTCATTACTGGATGAATCAGTGTTTTTGAACAAATCTCTTGAATGAATGATTCAATGACTCACTCAAGATTGACTCGTTTCATTACTGGATGAATCAGTGTTTTTGAATGAATCTCTTGAATGAATGATTCAATGACTCACTCAAGATTGACTCGTTTCATTACTGGATGAATCAGTGTTTTTGAATGAATCTCTTGAATGAATGATTCAATGACTCACTCAAGATTGACTCGTTTCATTACTGGATGAATCAGTGTTTTTGAACAAATCTCTTGAATGAATGATTCAATGACTCACTCAAGATTGACTCGTTTCATTACTGGATGAATCAGTGTTTTTGAATGAATCTCTTGAATGAATGATTCAATGACTCACTCAAGATTGACTCGTTTCATTACTGGATGAATCAGTGTTTTTGAATGAATCTCTTGAATGAATGATTCAATGACTCACTCAAGATTGACTCGTTTCATTACTGGATGAATCAGTGTTTTTGAATGAATCTCTTGAATGAATGATTCAATGACTCACTCAAGATTGACTCGTTTCATTACTGGATGAATCTGTGTTTTTGAACGAATCTCTTGAATGAATGATTCAAAGATAAATACATTTTTAACAGCCCTTGTCACCACTTAAATAAAAGATGCACACAGGAATTGATACGTGGAATTGAAATTGAAATTTTACGACAAGTATTCGATTCCTGACCGTAAGTATCTGATTCTGGAATTGATTTTTGATTCCCAACCCTAGGAATAACATCACTGAACCTGACACAGACTCGCACCTCTGGTCTCCTAAAGCTGCTTTGATGGCCTGTCTCTTCAGGAAGGTCTGGAGGAGCTTCTCATTGGTCTGTCTGGACTCACGGCTCATCTCCTCCCTCCGCTGTCTCCTGATGACCTGAGGAGGATCAGGACGGTCAAGCATGCATGCAAGCATCATTCGCTCTGCTCACGTTTTACATGCATACACCACCAGTCAAAGGTTTTTGAACTAAGTTTTTTTTTCTTCTGTTCACCAAGCCTGCATTTATTTGATCCAAAGTACAGCAAAAACAGTACAATTGTGAAATAGTTTTACTATTTAAAATAACTGTTTTCTATTTGAATATATTTTAAAATGTAATTTATTTCTGTGATCAAAGCTGAATTTTCAGCAACATTACTCCAGTCACATGATCCTTCAGAAATCATTCTGATTTGCTGCTCAAAAAACATTTATTATCATTATTAATTTGATCAAAATTTAAAACAGTTGAGTACATTTATTTTCAGGATTCTTTGATGAATAGAAAGATCTAAATAACAGCATTTTTCTGAAATAAAAAGGTTTTGTAACATTATACACTAAACCATTCAAAAGCTTGGTATAGTATTTTTTTTTGGGGGGGGGGGGGGGGATTATAGAAATTAATACTTTTATTTAGCAAGGATGCTTTAAATTGATCAAAAGTAATGATAAAGGCATTTATTTCTGTTCATCAAATAAACCTGAAAATTCTATTCAGCTGTTTTCAACATAATAATAATAATAATAATAATAAATGTTTCTTGAGCAGCAAATCAGCATATTATAATGATTTCTGAAGATCATGTGACACTGAAGACTGGAGTAATGATGCTGAAAATACAGCTTTGATCACAGAAATAAATTACAGTTTAACACATATTCACATAGAAAACAGTGATTTTGAATAGTAAAATATTTTCTGTTTTTGCTGTATTTTGGATCAAATAAATGCAGGCTTGGTGAGCAGAACAGACTTCTTTAAGAAACATTAAAAATCTTACTGTTCAAAAACTATTGCCTGCTGGTGTAGATGCACACATAAAGCTGCTGGAGCTCACCAGCGTCTGTTTCTTGAGCAGCGGCGCGTCTCCGTCGTACACAAACACGGGTCTGATGCGGAAGAACAGCAGCTTACAGAGGCGATGGAAGAGCGTGAGGAGATGAGCGTTCTGCACCGCGTTCCCATCGCGATCCCGCACACCTTTGACCGCCTGATTCAGCCAGATACTGATGTCTGTGACGGGAGAGTCACGGGTCCAAACAGACACACTCACACTTACAGTGATTTTCATTACTGTATTACAATGACGGGAATCTGGGGGGATATGTGTTTAATTGCTATAAAGCAATGAGATAATCCTGCAGGAAAGGATACCGACAGCTAAGATCTTCCCCTCCAGTGTTTCAGGATTGATGGGTTTTCCGGTGCTTTCCAAGAGCTTCCACAGTCCATGAACTCCCATCACGCCTGCTCACATCTGCAGAAAAACACCCTCGACTCAAGAGAGGCCTGTTTACACCACACGAGAAAACTAATCATAATTATGAGATTTAAATGACCAAAAGACAACATTAAGATAAGATTACAAAAAATTAAACATTAGAATAAATGAGGAAAGCCACAGTTATTATGAGATAAAAAGTAAACTATGAGACAAAATCTATATGGGATTTAAAAAAATCATAATTATGATATAAAAAGTCTAAATTATAAAAGTTAAAATGAGACAAAAAGTAAATTATGAGATAAAAAAAAATCATAATTATGAGATAAAAATCTAAATCATGACAGAAATGCAAAATTATGAGAAAATGTAACAATTATGAGATGAAAAGACAATTCTGAGATAAAAATTATTAAATATAATTATGAGATAAAAAAAAAATCGCAATTATGAAAAAGTTTTTAAAAGATATTACAAAATTATGACAACATCATGACACTGTCTAAATTATAACACTAAAAAAATCTAAATTATGACATAAAAAGTCAAAATTATGAGAATTGTATGTTGCAAATTAGTTGTAATTATGATGAATTAAATAATGCGATTTAAAAAGACATAATTATGAGATAAAAAGCTAATTTTTTGTCATAACTTTACGTCATAATTATTATGACATGATGTTATAATTTAATCTTTTGTATCTCATAATGTTGACTTGGTATGTCAAAATGTCTAGTTTTTATGTCACAATTATGACTTTAAAAATCGAAATGATGAATACTCTCACAATTTACGTTTTATGTAATATTTATGATTTACGGATATTTATTAATTTACCAGTATTTCTGTTATGTGGTTTCCAGATGACGGATGCGAATCGAGCAGTGAACTTTAAACAGGATCCTCAAATAGAAATATACAGAAAAACAACAACAATAGTGATAAATACATCTGTTATTTCTGATTAAAATGAAACCAGAATCGCAACAGAACGTTTCTTCGTATTGCTGTTTCTAATAAGCTTGATTAATGTTCATATAGGCTTAAGAATCGTCGTTTTAAAAAAATGATATTTTACGAAAATCTCACACAGACCTGCTCACGGCATCAGAAACATAACATCCGGTTTCGCCGCACGTCACTTCCGCCGCCATCAGCTGTTTCCGGTTTCAACATGGAACCCGTGAGCTGGACGCTCTGAGGTAACTTACGTGGCATAAACGAAACACTAATATTTGTCGTTTATTAAATTCATTAATATCGTCGTGTGTTGTAAGATTTGCACTTTAACGTGACGTCAGCGGTTTTATGATCGAGAAGCGCGTGATTGCTGCGTTACGCAAACTAACCGTAAACCAGATAAACAAACACAGATAAACAGCGCAAAGGTCCAAACTCTCCTTATCTACACGTGTTTATGTTTTGAAGAAACAGTCTTAAGGTTTCTCTGTTTACTCCGCTGGTAAGTTAACTAGTTGTGTTCACTAACTAATGTAAACAACGTACATAATGGCTTTGATAGATCGACTGCGCCCGTATTATACAGTAATGATCAGGACAATAAACCAGCTTAACTTGATTAATCCTGGTTGATTAAGGGTTACTTGTTTGTACTAGTCTGTTGATTTGTTACAGTCACACCGAGGAATTACAGTAGATAGTGAATAATAAACTAGACAATGTATTAATGCTGCTGCATCCTTGAATTTCATTAAACGTATATATTTTTTCTGTTCAAGAGTTATTTAGGCTGCTGCAACATATATTTTTAATTAAAATATTCATTTTTATTTGCATAAAATCTAAAATTAGTTTATTAATTAAATAATAATAATTGTGCTGGAGTATCTAGACTGTTGCATCAATTTTATAAGTTTATAAGTAGACTGTTGCATCATAAACTTTTAATAAAATATATTAAATTTTGTATAAATTGCATAAAATGTTAAAATTGTTTTCTTCTGTACAGGAGTCATCTAGACTGAAATGCACCAAAAAAAAAAAGTAAATTGTTTAAAAATATCAAAGTATGTTATTTTTCTGTGCAGGAGTTATCTAGACTATTTCATCAAAACATTTTATTTATTTATTTTGCATAAAAGTTTCCATAAAATATCTAATTAATTTGTTAAAATGTTATTTTTCTGCACAGGAGTCGTCTAGACTGTTATATAATAAATATTATAAAAAATATCATTTCTTGTGTAAAATTTGCATAAAATATAATGTTTGTTTATTAAAATATTTTTCTGTGCAGGATTATTCTTGATTGTTGCATCATAATAATTTAATAAAAAGTACAGATTAAACATTTTCAGAAAATATGATGTTTATTATAATTATTTTTTTAGTGCAGATGGTCGCATAAAAATATTTTTTTATTAACTTTATGTAAAATAATGTGCGTAAAATATACAATTATTATTGTTAAAGTGTTATTTTTCTGTTTCAAGAGTCATCTGTTGTATCATAAAATGTATTTAAATTTATTTTGTGTAAAGTAAATGCAAAGCTGTTTGATAACATTAAAATATGCTTATGATTGCAGGCAGTAGAGGAGTGATCTAGACTGACCGCAGTCATGTCCACTGAAGTGATCATCAAAGGTGAGTTCATCTGATGAAATGCAGTCCGGTCTGAAAGTCGCACTGTAAAATCTCTCTGATGTGTTTTAGATGTGTCTGCGGTGGCCGTTCGGGGCCCCGGCGATGGCATGGAGACGTACAAGCCTCCAGTGGCCCCTGAGCTCTCAGCGGAGGCCCCGCTCCTGAAGATGATGGTCTCTCCGAAGCCCAGTCCGAGAGCGTCAGTGGGAGTCCTGCACCTGGGCAAGATGAGCAGAGACACCTGTATGGAGCTGGAGGCTGTGAGGATCGTGGTCCCGCGGGCCGCTATCAGCCGGAGCTTTCGCCCGGGGCCCCACGCCGAGGACAGAGGGTCCCCGCAGCACAGGGACGAGCGTCCCCCATCGCCAGAGCCGCTGGACTACAGGAGCGCACTGGACAAGCTGCAGAACTCAGAGCGCCGCCTGCTGCAGGACAAAGAAGGACTGAGCAACCAGCTGAGGGTCCAGACCGAGGTCAGACTATAATAAATAATAATCAATAGAGAACAGCTGAACACATGCATTTCTGACTGTAAACACACAGTGGATGCATTAGTTTGTGAAGGAGATTCGGTTTCTTCTGTAATCTCATCTAAATTACCATTCAACAATTGGTTAGGGTTGGTTTTAATGTTTTTGAAAGAGTCTCTTCTGCTGTCCAAGACTGGATTTATTTGATCAAAAATATTACTGTATTTTTGATCAAATAAATCCAGTCTTGGCCAGACTGTAATATTTCGTTATTATAATTTAAAATAGCAAAATTTATGCTGACTTTAATATAGAAATAAAAGCATTATAGAATGATTTATTTATTACAGTGATGGGAATTTGGGGAAAATGTGTTTAATTGTCATAATGCACAATTGTGACAAATCTTAATTCAATTCAAGTTTATTTGTATAGCACTTTTCACGATACAAATCGTTGCAAAGCAGCTTTACAGAACAATTTTAAGTTTCTACATTATATTTAGGAGTAGGTTATTAGTGGAGACTGACAGAAATGTACATAGATTTATTGATGATTGCTAATTCATGATTAAATGATTGATTGATAGGCCTATATACTTAAATTCTGGGAATTAATCCCAGAAAGAATTAGAGAGCCCCCCCACACACACACACACAAATTATGATATTATTTTGATATGATGATATTATTGGAATCAAAGAATCAAATTAAATAAAAAATGTTTAGGGCTATATATATTGACAATATACTGACAAAATATACTTTATCATTCAAAAGATTGGAATTATGATTTAAATTTTTTTTTTGAAGTAAGTCTTCTAACAAGGCTGCATTTATTTGATCAAAAATACAGTAAAATTGTGAAATATTATTACACTTTAGAATAACTGTTTTCTATGTGAATATCTGTTAAACTGTAATTTATTTCTGTGATCAAAGCTGTATTTTCAGCATCATTACTGCAGTCTTCAGTGTCACATGATCTTCAGAAATCATAATAATATGCTGATTTGCTACATTTCTGATTATTATCAATGTTGAAAACAGTTGTGCTGCACAATATTTTTGTGGAAACTGATATTATCAGGATTCACAGATGAATAGAAAGTTCAAAAGAACAGCATTTATTTGAAACAGAAACCTTTTGTAACATTATAAATGTCTTTACTGTCACTTTTGATCAATTTAATGTGTCCTTAATGAATAAAAGTATCTCACTGAGCCCAATCTTGTGTAGATTGAGTGATTATTGAATGCTCTCCTGTTGGTCTGGTCTGGTTGTCCTCAGGTGAACCGTGAGCTGAAGAAGCTGCTGGTGGCGTCTGTAGGAGATGATCTTCAGTATCACTTTGAGCGTCTGGCGCGAGAGAAGAACCACCTGATCCTGGAGAACGAGGCTTTGGGACGGAGCCTGTCGCACACGGCTGAGCAGCTGGAGCGCATGAGCATCCAGTGTGACGTCTGGAGGAGCAAGTTCCTCGCCAGCCGGTGACAAACACGCCATACTTTCACATTAATACTGTTTTGTTTAATATATAATACAGTGACGCATTGCTGCCACACACACATATTTTTTCCACTCAGTTATGTCGTAATAATAAAGAGATGTTATGTAGTTTTAACGACATATTTTCTCTTTAAAGCGACACCTTTTCTCCTAATATTGAGATGTTATGTCATGAAAACAGAAGATACATTACATTATGCGAGCGAGCTGCTGTCGCCACAGTCCTGAGATAAACAAGGGTACATATTATTATATTAACATATTATCTTGTTTTAACAACAACATCTCGTTATTAATAGAAAACATGTTGTTTTAATGAGAAAATTGTGTTGTTTTAACAACATATTATCTGGTTATTATGAGAAAAGATGTTGTTTTAATGAGAAAATATGTTGTTTTAACGAGAAAAGATGACGTTTTAACGAGAAAATGTTGTTTTAATGACGTTATCCCATTATTACAAGATAACATGTCGCTTTAATAACATAACATCTCTTTATTACGAGAAAAGATGGTTTTAACGAGAAAATATATAGTTTTTAACAAGAAAATGTGTAATTTAACAAGAATTTTTTTTTTTTTTTAATGAGAAAAGATGTAATTTTAATGACATTACACCTTATTATAAGAAAATATGTTGTTTTAATGAGAAAAGATGTAATTTTAATGACATAACACCTTATTATAAGAAAATATGTCGTTTTAATGAGAAAAGATGTAGTTTTAAACGAAATGTTATCTGGTTATTACGAGAAAAGATGTCGTTTTAACAAGAAAATATGTCGTTTTAACATGACATATCTCGCTATTACGAGAAAATATGATGTTTTAATGATATAACATCTCGTTATTATGAGAAAAGCTAATAAGAATGAGAAATAATGAGAAAGGATGTTGTTAAAACGACAATATATTGTTATTACGACATAATTGAGTAAAAAAAATAATGTGTGTGGCAGCATATGTGTGTGTGTGTGTGTGTGTGTGTATATTACTTTTTTGTTATTTTTATCTCTTTATAAACAACAATGATCTCTGAGCCTCATGAGTGTTAGGAGCTCACTCTGTTGAAGATATACGCATGATCCTTTCATATCAATGAGGTTTTATCACAGTGTGGCTTTAAGAGGACTGATACATCATCAGTGCTGAAGTGTGTTGCTTTGGTGGTGTTGTGTGTTTGGCTGTGAAGATGCTGACGTGTGTGTGTGTGTCCTGTAGCGTGATGGCAGAGGAGCTGACCAATGCCAGAGCAGCTCTACAGCGGCAGACCAGAGACGCTCAGTGTGCCATTCAGGATCTGCTTCGAGAGAGAGACGAGTTCTCCAGAGACATGATGCACACGCACAGGTGACAAAAACCACCAAAAACATCGCCTTACTTCAAATATATCTCACCTGAAATAAAGAATATTAAAAAATATTAATTCAGGTTAGTTGCCAAGGCAACATTTCTTATTTAAGTTTAAGTTGAAGTGCTAAAAAAAGTAAAACTAAAACTGAAAAAGGTAATAAAAACATTAAAGACATTTTTTTTTAACTAATAAAATTAACAAAAACACAATTTTTTTAAAAATAAAAGCAAAAAAAATATATCTAAAAAATAATTAAAATATGAAAAATATAATAGCATATTAAGGCAGGATACTCCAGGTGAATAGGGTAAAAAGGTAACTAATATAAATCACCAGTTGATTGATTACATTAAGAACTGCAAACATTTGTTTTGTATTACAGGTTTTCAGAAATGATCTGTTGAAATATGCAAATGAGGCATGGTCTAATTACATATGCAGTAATCTGTATACATTTCCAGCACATAAATCTGAGCACTGGATAAAGCCAGGTTCATAATTCTTTGATTCTGTCGTCATGTTTTAGGAGTGAAATGTTGTATAAATCAGTGTGAATGAAATGCAAACAAATGTTCAGAATATAGAGAGGAGTAAAACTGTAAAGTTTGCTGTTTGTAAGAGAAAAAAAACTCTTTAACGATTCAAATCAACAGATGCAAATAGAGGAAAGTGCATTAAACAAACACTGAAATTTGCATTTTGCATGGTTTCTTTCCTCTAGACTGAAAGAAGAGCAAAAAATCAAACAAAAAAACACTGGTTTTGCCTTTAGCGTCTCAAAATACTAAAATAACTTGTTTTTGCTTAAAGCAATGTAAACATCTCAGTCTAAGAGTTCATTCAGCTGACAAAGTCATGCAGAAGTCACTTTGTGTGTTTTTTCCTATGATCTGTATTGATGGTGGTTTAGTGTTTTATTGATGTTTTGTGTGTGATATGTGACCCTGGACCACAAAACCAGTCATAAGGGTAATTTTTTGAAATTGAGATTAATACATCATCTGAAAGCTGAATAAATAATCGTTGCATTGATGTGTGGTTTGTTATGATAGGACAATATTTGGCTGAGATACAACTATTTCAGAATCTGGAATCTGAGGGTGCAAAAAATATTGAGAAAATCTCCTTTAAAGTTGTTCAAATTAAATTCTTAGCAATGCATATTACTAATCAAAAATTAAGTTTTGATATATTTACAGTTAGGACATTTACTTAATATCCTAATGATTTTAGGCATAAAAGAAAAATGGATAATTTTGACCCATACAATGTATTGTTGTCTATTGCTACAAATATACCTGTGTTACTTATGACTGCTTTTGTGCTCCAGGGACACATGTTTGCTGGATATCTGCTGGTGTTGTGATGTGTTATTGTATGTGTCTGGTGTGTTATTGATGTGTGCAGGTCTCTGGATGTCTGCTGGTGTTGTGATGTGTTATTGTATGTGTCTGGTGTGTTATTGATGTGTCTGGTGTGTTATTGTAGGTCTCTGGATGTCTGCTGGTGTTGTGATGTGTTATTGTATGTGTCTGGTGTGTTATTGATGTGTGCAGGTCTCTGGATGTCTGCTGGTGTTGTGATGTGTTATTGTATGTGTCTGGTGTGTTATTGATGTGTGCAGGTCTCTGGATATCTGCTGGTGTTGTGATGTGTTATTGTATGTGTCTGGTGTGTTATTGATGTGTGCAGGTCTCTGGATGTCTGCTGGTGTTGTGATGTGTTATTGTATGTGTCTGGTGTGTTATTGTATGTGTCTGGTGTGTTATTGTATGTGTCTGGTGTGTTCTGGATGTCTGCTGGTGTTGTGATGTGTTATTGTATGTGTCTGGTGTGTTATTGATGTGTGCAGGTCTCTGGATATCTGCTGGTGTTGTGATGTGTTATTGATGTGTGCAGGTCTCTGGATGTCTGCTGGTGTTGTGATGTGTTATTGTATGTGTCTGGTGTGTTATTGATGTGTGCAGGTCTCTGGATGTCTGCTGGTGTTGTGATGTGTTATTGTATGTGTCTGGTGTGTTCTGGATATCTGCTGGTGTTGTGATGTGTTATTGATGTGTCTGGTGTGTTCTGGATATCTGCTGGTGTTGTGATGTGTTATTGCATGTGTCTGGTGTGTTCTGGATATCTGCTGGTGTTGTGATGTGTTATTGTATGTGTCTGGTGTGTTCTGGATATCTGCTGGTGTTGTGATGTGTTATTGCATGTGTCTGGTGTGTTATTGATGTCTGCAGGTCTCTGGATGTCTGCTGGTGTTGTGATGTGTTATTGTATGTGTCTGGTGTGTTATTGATGTGTGCAGGTCTCTGGATATCTGCTGGTGTTGTGATGTGTTATTGTATGTGTCTGGTGTGTTCTGGATATCTGCTGGTGTTGTGATGTGTTATTGCATGTGTCTGGTGTGTTCTGGATATCTGCTGGTGTTGTGATGTGTTATTGTATGTGTCTGGTGTGTTCTGGATATCTGCTGGTGTTGTGATGTGTTATTGTATGTGTCTGGTGTGTTCTGGATATCTGCTGGTGTTGTGATGTGTTATTGATGTGTCTGGTGTGTTATTGATGTGTGCAGGTCTCTGGATATCTGCTGGTGTTGTGATGTGTTATTGTATGTGTCTGGTGTGTTCTGGATGTCTGCTGGTGTTGTGATGTGTTATTGATGTGTCTGGTGTGTTATTGATGTCTGCAGGTCTCTGGAGCAGCTGCTGGTGTCTCTTCAGTGGGGTCGGCAGCAGACGTATTATCCCAGCGCACAGCCGCTCAGCACCGGAGAGCTGGCCTCAGCCAATCACAAGCTGGCAGACGCCATCAACGCACACCTGCTGGGAAACATGAAGAAGAGCCCCAGATCAGAGCGGTCAGAGCTCTGCAACACGCCGGCCGAGAAGATGGCCGAGAAGGTGCGCGAAGAACAAGACCAATAAGAAGAAATTAATAGTTAAACAGTAATTAATTAATAAGAGGACTTTAGTTAGATGATTGCCAGTATGGGAAGGATGTGTGCATAATTATAGACATATGAACATATAAAAAATACAAAATCAAAAATAAAAATTGATAAAAACAAATAATCAGAAAAAAATACATTAATAATGAAAAAAACTCAGCCACTCAATAATAAATAAATTAAAAATAAAATAAATCAATATTAATGATTTTACAATAATACAAATCCCAAATTAATAAAAGATTGATATAATAATAATTAGAAAATCTAAGCAGAGTAATGAGAGATAAATTAAAAAATAAGCCTAAGAAATTAATAATAGCAATTTGAAAAATAAGCAGTAGTTATAAATTAATGAGAAATTAAAACAATAATGTTAAAATGTAAATGAATAAATGTTTAATTAAAATCATATTAATTTAAATAAATATTTTAGTATAATATTTAGAGATGTTTTAATAATAATTGTGTGTATTGAGCAAGCATTCTCTGGATATAGCGTTGCAGAAACATCTGATTGTTCATCATTGAAAGCCTCATGATGTGTTTCTGCAGGTGCTGCGGAGTCTGGATCCCATCTCCTGCTCTGAGAAGGAGCCGGATCCGTCCGCATCCGATCCGCTTCATTCCCCGTTTCTGCCCGGAAAGAAGAGCATCGGCCGCTTCCATCCGTACACACGCTACGAGAACATCACCTTCAACTGCTGCGAGCGCTGCAGCGGAGAGATCATCGTGCTCTAGATCCACAGCACCGCGGTATTACCACGCTTTCACCAGAGTACCAAAGAACAATCCCACAGACTCACAGACTCTGCTCTGAACTGCACAGGTGTGTGTGTGTGAGAGTGTGTGTGAGAGTGTGTGTGAGTGAGTGTGTGAGTGAGTGTGTGAGTGAGTGTGTGTGTGAGTGAGTGTGTGAGTGAGTGTGTGAGTGAGTGTGTGAGTGAGTGTGTGAGTGTGTGTGTGAGTGTGTGAGTGTGTGAGTGAGTGTGAGTGTGAGAGTGTGAGAGTGAGAGTGTGAGAGTGAGTGTGTGAGTGTGTGAGAGTGTGAGAGTGAGTGAGTGTGTGTGTGTGTGTGTGAGAGTGAGAGTGAGTGTGTGTGTGTGTGTGAGAGTGTGTTTGTTTTGCTATACTTGTGAGGACCAGATGTCCCCACAAGGATAGTAAAGCCTGAGATTTTTGACTTTGTGAGGACATTTGGCCGGTCCTCACAAGGGAAATAAATTATTAAAAATACTAAATGAAGTTTATCTTAAAATGTAAAAATGCAAAAAGTCTCCTGTGAGGGCTAAGTTTAGGTGTAGGGTTGGTGTAGGGCAATAGAATATACGGTCTGTGCAGTACAAAAACCATTATGCCTATGGAAGTCCCCACAAGTATAGCAAAACAAACATGCGTGTGTGAGAGTGTGTGTGTGAGAGTGTGTGTGTGAGAGTGTGTGTGTGTGAGTGTTCAGGTGTGTGTGTGTGTGTGTGTGTGTGTGTGTGTGAGAGTGTGTGTGTGTGAGAGTGTGTGTGTGTGAGTGTTCAGGTGTGTGTGTGTGTGTGTGTGAGTGTGTGTGTGTGTGTGTGTGAGTGTGTGTGAGAGTGTGTGTGTGTGTGTGTGATTGTTCAGGTGTGTGTGTGTGTGTGTGTGAGAGTGTGTGTGAGAGTGTTTGTTTTGCTATAATTGTGAGGACCAGATACAAGGATAGTAAAGCCTGAGATTTTTGACTTTGTGAGTTTACAAGGGAAATAAATTAATTAAAAATACTAAATGAAGTTTATCTTAAAATGTAAAAATGCAAAAAGTCTCCTCTAAGTTTAATTGGTGTAGGGCAATAGAATATACGGTGTACAGTACAAAAACAACATGCCACAAAGTATAGCAAAACCATGAAAGTGTGTATTCAATGTGTATGAGTGCAATATGTCCACAGTGTTCTGTGTGAACATCCTGCAAAACATCTCGTGTTTGTAGAAATAAAGTTGTGTGTGTGTGTGTGTGTGTGTGTGTTCAGGTGTGAGTGTGTGTGTGTGTGTGTGTGAGTGTGTGTGTGTGAGTGTGTGTGAGTGAGTGTGTGAGTGAACTGCTGATGTAGATAGTAAAGTGTTTAGTGAGGTTTTAAGATGTTCTGTGTGTGTTTGTGTGATATTTGAGAGTGTAGGATGTTTATAATGCAGCGATGATGCTGTGACTGTATTTCATACTTCATCAATATTCTCTCGGCTCACATTTGAAGTGTTTTCCTGGACCAGAGTGTATTTAATCTTTGTTTTTAAAGCATTTCAGTGATATTTTGTCTATTATATCCCTCTTAAATTGCTCAAATAAATAGTTTGGAGTGAAAACGGTTTTGTTTTCTGGTTTTCCCAATAATACGAGTAAAAACTGTGTATTTAATGCAATGAAACGAGCGCAGAGGAAAGATTGTAACTGTTTCTCTACTAATTTAAAACACAGCTAGAACTGATTCCACTGTATTTATTATTTCATGAAACATTTCTAGCTCATACTTTAGTCTAAAGCTAAAGAAATTGTTTTACTTGAAGAAAAAAAGTGTTTAATGATAATTTGAATGACAATTTAGTGTGCAAATGCTAAAATTGTCTAAAAATAATATGAAAATGCAAAAAAAAAATTATTGGTCCTAAATCAGGCTTCATTGTTTTATGCAAAATATTATTTATTTTTGTCTTTTGATTTTTGGGTGAAATATGACCATAATGATGTTTTATTTTTTTCATTACAAGAATATGATGGTGTTTTCTGCAGATTTAAATGAGAATTTAGTGTAAAAATGTGATTGTCTTAAAAATAACATCAAAATGTAAAAAATAAAAGTTCTAAAACATGCTTTAATGCCTTTTGTGCAAAATATAATTTCTTATTTATGTCTTGATTTTGGAGTGAAATTTGACCACATTGCTGTTTTTTTCCATTTTCATTATAAGAACATTATAGTGTTTTATGCCAATTTAGTGTGAAAATATGATTCATTGTCTTAAAAATAACAAAATGCAACAAAAAAAAAAGAAGAAAAAAAGAATAAATACACTAAAATAAATTAAATAAATAAAAAGGTCCCAAAACATGCTTTATTGCCTTGATGCAATTTTATATATATATTTATGTTTTTGGATCATTATGGGTTTTTTGTCTTTTTTGATTTTATTTTTAAGACCATTATTTACATTTTCACACTAAACTCTCATTTAAAATTATGGTCATATATTGTAATATATATGTATATGCATATGTGTATATGTATATAGTATATATAAATATATTTTTATTTTGAAAATGTGACCATATATTACAATATATGACCATAATTTTAAATGAGAGTTTAGTGTGAAAATGTAAATAATGGTCTTAAAAATAAAATCAAAATGCAAAAAAGACAAAAAACCCATAATGATCCTAAAACATAAATACATATATATATATATATATATAAAAAAAATTTTTTTGCAACAATATAATTTCTTATTTTTGTCCATATGACCATATCACTTTTTTTTTCTTGTAACCATTTGAAACAAAAGATTATTGCAGCAGGCATCTGAAGTCATAATTTTTATTAATGAGAAGGTGAAAGCAGTATTACAGTATTAATCTGGCTCCTCCCAGCGCTTGTCTCTTTCTGCTTGTTTTTTGCGTCCGTCTGTTCTGCTCTGAACTCCGGCGGAGAATCGAATCCCTGCTGAATCGTTCGGAACGAATCGACTCTTTGTGACTCCCGTGAAGCCGGCGTGTTTCCTCTTGGGTACGAACTCCAGCGCTTTCTTCCAGCAGCCCGTGTGCTTCAGCGTGATCAGGATGCGCATCATCTGGTCCAGGGTCAGGTTCTTGGCTCCACACTCCCAGTCCAGATGCTCGTCCAGAGGCAGGCGTGCTGTGGTCAGTCGCAGGCGTTTAGCGTTGGCCAGAGAGACGCCGGAGTGAATGGAGCGGTCCACCATCGCTCCGATGATATACACCTTACTGTGATCGAACGCCTGCAGGTAATAATGAACATGCACACAGTGTTGGGAAGCTTACTTTAGAAATGTAATAGATGACAGATTAAAAGTTACCCTGTCTAAGTAGTGTAACTCCTTTATTAAAGTAACGTAACTGATTACATTTGATTACTTTTCTAAATTTCTAATAATTTTGAATCATGTAAAGCAGGCCGGGTTAACCTTACAGTAGTGCTCAACATCACTTTCACAATCCTTTATCACTTCAATTAAGATTATAATAATAATAATTAAATTTTAAAGCACAGCCACCACAAAATCAGACTGAATTTGAGATCATTCTGAGGTTAAATACTGATTTAAACCAAAACAAGAAATATCTTGTATAGCCTTTGAATTATGATTATTTTTCTTACCCCATCGGCAGATATTTTTGCTTGTTTTAAGCAAAAACTAACACAATTTGAATAATATTTTCAGCAAACAAGACATAATATCTTAAGTCGTTTTACTTGTCAAGTAAATGCATCCTGATTCAAGAATTTTTAGATAGAAAACAAGACATAAATATTTTTTTTTGCCGTGAATAAACACTAACATGCATTTTATATGATCCCTATTTTTTCTTTTTGCAGATTCTGAAAGGGGGATGTAAACTTTTGACACTTTTTTGTAACTAAACTTCAGTATCGTGATAATACCGTATACCGTGATAAAAGCTTCAACATGAAAATGTGATGCGTCACATGCATACCTGCAGAACCTGCTTGGAATCGGCGGTCAGATACACCAGATCCTGCTGAGGAAACATCTCCAGGTGCGTTCGCTCGGAGGCCGTGATCAGCAGTCGATCCCACGTCTGCGATCCGTAGCGTCTGCGCAGCTCACGCAGATACGCTCCGTCCGGCTGCAGGCCGCAGAAGTGCAGGTGGAAGGGGTCTGTGGCGCGGCGGTTCCAGCCCTCGCTCTCCATCAGCTGCGCGACGGTGTTCTCCAGCTCGCGCCGGCTCATGTGATGCTCGTAGCTCATATCGTACACCAGCGGCTGACCGAAGCGCATGGCCTGCGCCGCTCTCCAGCTCTGGACTCGATCCGCCGAGCTGCTCCAGAACCTCAGGAGGAAGGTGTTCTTAGGTTCCTCTTGCTCTCCTTCCTTCACGTTCTCCTGCTAAACATCAACATATTATTAGAGCTTTTAAATGTTCCTCTTTATGTGTCCCTGCAGCACAAAAGAGTCATAAGTAACACAGGTATATTTGTAGCAATAGACAACAATACATTGTATGGATCAAAATTATACATTTTTCTTTTATGACAAAAATCATTAGGATATAAAGATCATGTTCCATGAAGATATTTAGTATATTTCCTACTGTAAATATATCAAAACTTAATTTTTGATTAGTAATATGCATTGCTAAGAACTATGGAAAGCTTATTTTACATATACGTATATAAAAATATATTATTTTTCTATTCTATGTATTCCTTTTCTTTTTATTTATTAAAACAGTTATATACAGTTAACAAAAACAAAAAAGGCCTCTAGCACTAGTGTGCTCTATTCTTTTTCTATTCTATCTGTCTTCTTTTTATTTATTATATAATTAAAATAAAAACCTTGCTACGTGTACAGTGAGACTTGTTATAGCACTTGTGTATTATTGCTCTTTTATTGGTTTTGATTGCTTCTATTGTCATCATTTGTAAGTTGCTTTGGATAACAGTGTCTGCTAAATGACTAAATGTAAATGTGTGTATATATATATATATATATATAATATTTCTAGTTATGACTGCTTTTGTGCTCCAGGGTCACATATATTTAAAAAATATAAAAATAATGATAATGAACACTCAAAAAGTCTTATTATTAGAGACTAGCGACTATCATGAACAAATCCAGTATGTTTTGATAAATTATTATTTGAAATAAGCAGAGATATTGGTCTATATGTGACCCTGGACCACAAAACCAGACATAAGGCTCTTTTTTTTTATTTATTAAGATTTATACATCATCTGAATAAATAGCTTTCCATTGATGTATGGTTTGTTATGATAGGACAATATTTGTAAATCTGGAATCTGAGGGTGCAAAAAAATCTAAATATTGAGAAAATCATCTTTAAAGTTGTTCAAATGAAGTTCTTAGCAATGCATATTACTAATCAAAAATTAAGTTTTGATATATTTACGGTAGGAAATTTACTAAATATCTTCATGGAACATGATCTTAATATCCTAATGATTTTTGGCATAAAAGAAAAATGTATAATTTTGACCCATACAATGTATTGTTGTCTATTGCTACAAATATACCTGTGTTACTTATGACTGCTTTTGTGCTTCAGGGACACATGTATAGTTTATTTAATAGCGTTTAAAATGTTTGCATACTTTAAAAGTCACAGTTTCCGCTTCCCTCTCGGATTTCTTCTTCTCCTGCTTCTCCTTCTTGGAGATCTTGTGTGACTCTTTAATGGCCAGGAACTTGAGGTACTTCTTCTTGGCGGATCTGGTTGCGAGCCGAGCGAGATCCTCCAGCTGCTCGTCTGTGATGTTCTTAGGAACGAACTTCCCCGCCTGATGCCACATCTCCACCAGCTCACGGTTATCATCCAGCGCTGAGCGACTCGGACTCGGGCTCTCGCTCTCCTCCCGCAGCGCTTGAGATCTCATCACCGTCTTCCAGGCGTCCAGATCCAGAGCGTCTTCTGACGCATCTTTCCCAGCGCTGCGGCTGGAGCTGAAGGCTCTGATGGAGACGCGTGGACTTCTGCATCTCAGAGCCAGAGAACAGGAGCGCAGGAACATCATCAGAAACACACAGCAGGTGCAGGACAGAGCTGTGATACAGGACTAAATACTCCTCATTTCTACAGACACAAACATTACATAATCAAAACAAATGTGTATTTGCTTTATGCTGAATTTGTACACTTTAAAAATCACACTTTATATAAATATTATGATTTTAATTTAAAAAATATATATTTTTATACCATGATACTTTAAGTCACAATTTATATAAATATAATACAAGTATTATAATTTATTGCATACATTCAAAGTCACTATATATTTTTATTATGATGTATATAGTTTTTATTTAAAAGCTTTCAAATGTTTTTTTGTAAACTTTAAAGGTCACAATTTATATAAATATATTATTATATTATTATAATTTTTTATTGCATACATTAAAAATCACTATCTATCTATCTATATAATACATGTTATGTATTTTTTATATTATGATGTATATAGTTTTTTATTTAATAGCTTTTAAATGTTTTTTTGTAAACTTTAAAGGTCACAATTTATATAAATATATATATGATGATTTTTAATAAATAAAAATTATACCATGATACTTTATATATATTTATTTATTAGTTTTAATTTTTTTTGTATACTTTAAGTCACAATTTATATAAATATACATATATTATGATTATATTGTTATTATTTATTGCATAATTTAAGTCACTATATATATATATATATAATACATATGTATTTTTTATATTATGTATATGTATATAGTTTTTTATTTAATATCTTTTAAATGTTTGTTTTTTTGTAAACTTTAAAGGTCACAATTTATATAAATATAATACATATAATTATAGTATTATATATTTTTATTGCATACATTGTCACACACGTATATAAATAAATAAAATACGTTATTTTTTATATTATGATGAATATAGTTTTTTATTTAATAGCTTTTAAATGTTTTTTGTAAACTTTAAAGGTCACAATTTATATAAATACATTTAAATGTGAATTTAGTGAAAAAATGTGTTTGTCACGATAAAACAGACTTTAAAGTCTTTATGCAAAATATAATTTCTTATTTTTGGAATGTGAATTATGACAATATTGCTGGGTTTTTTATTTGAACTTTCATTATGAGAATGAGATGGCATTTTATGCAAATTTGAATGAGAATTAAAATATTTAAATTGTCATGAAAACAATGTCAAAATGTAAACAAACAATTTAAATCAAATCAAAGGTCCTAAATCAGGTTTCATCATCTGTATGCCAAAAATATATAATTTCTTATTTTTGTGTTATGATTTCAGGTTGCTTGAATATATTACCATATTGCTGTCTTTTTTATTTTTCATTAATCATATGAAACAGACACAAACATTGGCTACAATAAAAGACACTGAACATTGTTTTTGCTCAGGAAAGAAATGCAGCTCATTTAGCTTAAAGGGGCATGTTGTCACAATGTCAACCTGCATTAATGGAAAAGCTCATTTTAAAGACTAAATATCAGCTAAATATTAAAGACATATGAGAACTGTTTCCAATCATAAACACACCAATACACAAAAGTAATACCCCAAAAAGTCTAATTTTAGTTTGAAATACGTTTGAAATGATAAACTCTGCCACAGAAGTCAAGTATTTATGAATCAAACTCGAGAGTTACGGTGATATAACAGACTCGTGACAACTAGCCCCGGTCTCCTCTACATCTTTAATCACATTCACACTCATTATGAGTAAAATCAACATACCATGCCAGCTGTATTTCACTCAGAAGTCACTGACGGACCCTCAGAAGGACGCACGCTGCCCGCTGTCATGTGGATGTCGGTGTGCAACAATAAAAGCTGTCCGTGCGGAAATCTGCATTCGCCTTTTAATGGGCTGTCTGTTATTAAATATTTTAAAAGATGCTTGAAATTGTTCAACGTTTGACATTTTGTTTTGTGATTTAACATAGTAAAACACGTAATATTACTAACAGTAATAACATATATGTGGAGTTGTGAACACAGTGTAGGAACTATTGATGGCGTTTCTAGTCGGATCACATATAGCGGTACACCACACACTTGTAAACATCCGCTGGAGTTCACGCGCGCATTCCCAAAATTGAGCTAATTTTGTTCATATTTCATAGTGAATTCAGTGAAAGCGTCATGAGCTTTTTCCTCCCTAAACTGTCGTGTAAAAAAGACATCGACGACGCTGGTTAAATCTGTCGCTGAGAAGGTTTTAGTGCTTCGTTTCGGCAGAGATGAAGATTCAGTGTGTTTACAGCTGGACGAGATTGTGAGTTATTATCATCTCATATTCACTTTAATAACTTATTATTATGTTGTATACGTTTGTCTTGGGTTATATCACTTTTATGTTTGAATATGCGTTACGCTTAACACTTTTTATACTAGAGTATATGTTATACACACAAATATAACGTGTATATATTTAGTAGATATACAAATATATTAGTGCTGTCAAATAATGAATCACATCCAAAATAAAAGTTTTTGTTTACATTATATATGTGTGTGTACTGTGTATATTTACTATGTGTATATAAATACACACACATACAATATTTACATGTTTATACATTTATATATTCTTATATTTTATATTATATAAAAATATATTTAATATATAAACTTAACATATTTTTCTTAAATATATACATGCATGTGCTTGCATTTATATATACATAATAAATATACACAATATACACATATATATTATGTAAACAAAAACTTTTATTTTGAATGTGATTAATCGAGATTAATTATTTGACAGCACTAATATATATATATGTGTATGTTTTTGATCAGTAAGATTTTTAATGTTTTTAAAGAAGTCTCTTCTGCTCACCAAGACTGCATTTATTTGATCTAAAATACAGCAAAAACAGTAATACTGTGAAATATTTTTACTATTTAAAATAACTGTTTTCTATGTGAATATGTGTTAAACTGTAATTTATTTCTGTGATCAAAGCTGTATTTTCAGCATCATTACTGCAGTCTTCAGTGTCACATGATCTTCAGGAATCATAATAATATGCTGAACATTTTTTATTATTATTATCAATATTTAAAACAGTTTAGTACATTTTTTCAGGATTCTTTGATGAACAGAAAGATCCAAAGATCAGCATTTATCTGAAATAAAAAGCTTTTGTAACATTATACACTATAACGGTCAAAAGCTTGGATTTAGTTTTTTTTTTTTAATGGGAAAGAAATTAATAGTTTTATTTAGCAAGCCTGATTTATTTGCGCAAAAGCAGTTTGTGAAATTGATGTGAATATGTGTTAAACAAAATTGATTTTCAGCATATTAAGAGTGTCATGATTATAATAATATGTTATTATTATCAAAAGATTTTTTTCAGGATATTTCAGATAAATGCTTTTCATATTCATCAAATGAAATCAAAATGAATAAAATTTATAATGTTACAAAAGATATTTCAGCTTTCATTGAAGTAAATAAATCTGACCACAGCTGTGTTGAATATGGTTAAATCTGCTTGTGTCTGTGTGATTGACAGCTGTCAAAGACGGCTCATGATCTGAGTAACATGGCCAGTATTTATCTGGTGGATGTGGACACGGCACCGGTTTATACTCGATACTTCGACATCAGCTTCATTCCCTCAACAGTGTTCTTCTTCAACGGACAGCACATGAAGGTGGACTATGGGTGCGTGTTGATAAATATGCCTCTTTCACATGTTATCCATATATAATAGTGCATATAACATCATTTTCTGTGTTTATATGTAGGTTTACAAGAACTATTGTTTTGTTGCCTAGTAAATCAAGTGTGCATTTAATGCAAGCTTTTACTATTAATCATCTGGCTCTGACCCAAAGGAAACAGGATATGTTTTTGCAAAAAGGTACAAACACCGGATATGTGGTTAAAGTGAGAAGTTATTTAAGCTAAAATTAACTTCTGCTGAAACGGATGTTTCCATAGAAGTGTTCGGAAACGAGAAAGATCAATTTGATGCATAAGACTCTTGATTTCATAATATTTCACAGCAATCGTGATATTTCATATTTTGACGCCTGCATTTCAGCGACATAATTTCCTCTTTAATTGCCTCCTGATGTTTCAGCGTAGTTGTTCATATCACTCCACTTATTCAGATTGATTTTCATTCAGATCTCCAGATCATACCAAGTTTGTGGGAAGCTTCAAAACCAAGCAGGACTTCATGGATCTGATCGAAGTGATCTATCGAGGTGCCATGAGAGGAAAACTGATCGTCCGAAGCCCGATCGACTCGAGAAACATCCCTAAATATGATCTACTGTACCATGACATCTAGCACTGAGTTTGACCCAACAAGAATCACATCTTCTGATGAAGAGACTAGTTAAAGTGAGCTTTCCTGTGGAAACCATCAGCAATCTGATGCACTTATTCTGTGTATTGTGAAATTTTTCTATGGCGTTTTCAAAGTAAAGCTTATTGATTTTACACTGACTTCTAGAAGTTTAATAACACTGATGGTGCCATTCAACCATTTGCACTGCCATAAAACAATGACTAACTAGATATTTAACTACTGTCAAATGTGTTTAAAGAAATAGTTCAACCAGAAATGAAATTGTGCTGAAAATGTGTTCATCCTCAGTTCATCCGAGATGTAGATGAGTTTGTTTCTTCATCAGGTTTGTAGAAATGTGTCACTGCATCAGTGTCTCAGCAATGGATGCTCTGCAGTGAATGGGTGCCGTCAGAATGAGAGTCTGATAAAAACATCACAATAATCCACACCACTCCAGTCCATCAGTTAACATCTGGAGAAGACAAAAGCTGAAACAAATCCAGCATTAAGATGTTTTTAACTAAAATACCATAGAGTCCATAATCCATAATAACTCTTCCTCAGTGAAAAAGTGCATCTGCTGTCGTCTCTCACATCAAAATCCAGCCACATATTTGTTTAGAGCTGTTTTGGCATCTGTGCAGATTTCTCTCCTGATTCAGACCAGAACACTTTTTCACTGAGGAAGAGTTATTATGGATTATTTGAGTTAAAAACATCTTAATGCTGGATTTGTTTCAGCTTTTGTCTTCTCCAGATGTTAACTGATGGACTGGAGTGGTGTGGATTATTGTGATGTTTTTATCAGACTCTCATTCTGACGGCACCCATTCACTGCAGAGCATCCATTGCTGAGACACTGATGCAGTGATGCATTTCTACAAACCTGATGAAGAAACAAACTCATCCTGATCTCTGATGGCCTGAGAGTGAGGATATTTAAATTTTTGGGTGAACTATTCCTGTATGATAAGACAGAAATGATCATTTTGATGCAAAGTCTTATTTATTTCACATTTGAGCCTTCAGGTCAGTCCATTAGTGTGATCAGATGGAGTTGTGGTCTTGGTCGTTTTTGCGGCTTTTGCTCCTGGTGATGATCTCAAACGGCGTCGGCGTGGCTTTAGGTTTGATGCTTTTACTGAAGAAGCGAAACACAGACTCCATGCAGACGACGGGGACAGAGTCGTGACACCGAGTCCCTGCGGAGATCTGCGGAGATCCGGCCTTCAGCGATCCGACGGAGCGATTGAGAGGCTTGCTGCTGAGAATCCAAGTCCTGGAGTGTGATTTTAGCCAGTCGCGTCCGGCTTGTCCCAACGGCTGATGCCAAACACTGTGAGACGAATCCAAGAAAGCCACGGCCTTCACTCGCCGCTGGATCTCATCCGGATTGTGGCATAGAAGATCAACAAAACCCAGGCCTCCGTATCCATGAGCGGCCACAAATACATGCTCGGCGGAGCTCCTAGAAACCAAGCGTTCCCAAACCAGATGCACGTGATGTTCTAGAGTCTTCCCACCCTCGTTAGGGTTCATAATAATCACAGCACACGACTCCAGCGCGGCCCAGCGCAGATACGGGATCTGACCGCCTCGCTCCAGTCCCTCGTGAGCCGAAAGCTTCCAGCTCCACACGCCGCTCCGCACCGTTCCTCGGTCCTGGATCAGAACCAGGAGACTCCCGGGATGATCCAGCGCTCCTGGACTGGTGAACACAAAACCGTCCTCCTCCAGATGCACCCTAACAAGGCCAAACCTCCTCTCTAGGAGCTGGTAGACGTGCTGGGTGATGTAGCGGCAGAGGTTGTGATGTTCCCGATCGGTTGCACGGACGTCATCGAGGCTGAACGTGAATTTGTAGGGTTCAGAGGTCATTCTGTGCCGCAGGTGACCGTCTTCGGAAAACGAGTACGGAAAGTCGGATTGAATCGGGCTCGAGTCTGAGCTTTCAAACATCATGTAGGACCTGAGATGTGAATAAAACATTTTTTTTTGCACTTCCATAATGTACTTAAAGTGCTCTATTTTCACGCACTAATTTTGTACCTAATATACTAAAAATGATTCTTTAGTCAGCACTTGTAGTACACTCGAGTGTACTAGATGGGTTCAAGTGTACTACAAGTAGTGACTGAATATATTTTTTAAATACAGAGATAGTATGTTAAAAGCACATTTTAGTTCATATTCATGGCGTCCCAAAATAGCACAGTTGATCTTAAGAAGTACTAAAGAATCATTTTTTTAGTATATTAAGTACATTATGGAAGTGTACATTTTTTAACCTGGGTTGCTCAGCAAGGCTGCATTTATTTGATCAAAAATACAGTAAAAATTTTGAAAAAATATTTCAATTTAAAACAGCTGTTTTCTATGTGAATATGTGTTAAACTGTAATTTATTTCTGTGATCAAAGCTGTATTTTCAGCATCATTACTGCAGTCTTCAGTGTCACATGATCTTCAGAAATCATAATAATATGCTGATTTGCTACATTTCTGATGATTATCAATGTTGCTGCTGAATATTTTTGTGGAAACTGTGATGCATTTTATTTTTTTTAGGTTTCACAGATGAATAGAAAGTTCAAAAGAACAACATTTATTAAAAATATAAATCTTTTGTAACATTATAAATGTCTTTACTGACACTTTTGATCAATTTAATGCGTCCTTGATCAATAAAAGTAGTAATTTCTTTAAAAAAATCTTACTTACCCCAAACTTTTGAATGACAGTACATCATGGTTTCAACAAAAATGACTCAAAATGCATTGATAATAATCAGAAATGTTTCTTGAGCAGCAAATCAGCATATTATTATGATTTCTGAAGATCATGTGACACTGAAGACTGCAGTAATGATGCTGAAAATACAGCTTTGATCACAGAAATAAATTACAGTTTAATAGATATTAACATAGAAAACAGCTGTTTTAAATAATAATAATATTTCACAATTTTTACTGTATTTTTGATCAAATAAATACAGCCTTGCTGAGACTTATTTCAAAAACATCTTCATTATTCTAAATATTTGACTGGTTGTGTCTGTTTAAAATACATTTGGTAATCAATCATTCATCACAGAAAGAGATTTCAATTTAAATTCTGCATAACACATTAGTTTTATAAATGTATCACCACAATAAACACTAGCTAGTCCTCAGAGTAGTAGGTAAAGTTGTACCTGATGTAGTTCCTGACTGCTGACACGTGTGTAATCAGTGATCACGTGACAGGTGTTTCTGATTGACATGAGGGCGTGGCTTCAGATGTTTAGCGCACTATATCTTAAAATAGTATAAATATGCCTAATTAGCTTTTATTTGTGAATGTCTCGTTAGGTAGATACTGACTTAAGAAAGAAATGCACAATTTAAATTTTAATTTAAATATAATTTACATTAGTTTATCATTTTAAATAGTTAAACACTGCAGAAGTACTAAGGTATATTTATTAGTCAATTAGTTGCTAAGTTATTTTTCTATATATTTTTAGATGTTCAAACTAAAGTTAAAATCAAATTAAGGCGGAACTCGTGATGCGCGGATCTGTTTCCGGCTGAATTTCACCGACGGACCGGATGTTGATCAAACATGGCAGCGACCTTGTGGACAACCGAGAAGAAATGAAGATTTATACACGTTTATATTTTGTACATAGAATTAAATTCTAGAATTAGCCATGTTTTCAGCACTTAAGCACGCGTTTCTGGGGATTGTCCGGACATCAAGCCAACCAGGTAGATTTCAGACAAACCATCTTACAACACACATGAAAAAATACTATAGTATTTTTGACCCATACTATAGTAAAGTACTTGAATTAATTTGTTGTGGTAATTCTATAGTTGCTGTGGTAATATAACAACTATAGCAATATAAACAAATCACTTTACCCAATACTGTACTACGTTTACAACTATATTATATTACAATACACTACAGTTTACTGTAGTAAAACTAAAGTATACTACAGTATTTATTACAGTTTATCAGTTCACTATACAGTATGCTGTAGCACTCATTAACAAAGTGTTGTAAATACTATAATATATACACTTTACTATAGTATGGTTCAAAAACACTATAGTATTCGCTATAAATGACTAGTATTTTTTCATGTGGGATATTATTAGCGATATTTTAAATGAATTATTTTTATTAGTACCACTAACAAGGCATTTTTAGACGCACAGCATGACGATACCGTGTTTATGGACATGTATATGATATAAATACCATGATTCAGTGTGAATTATGTTTGCAATATTGCTGATTTGTAGATTGAACTCCTTCTTCTGTCTGGATTCACAGCCTGGTGTGCATGTTTATCATAGCCAGAGTGTCATAACTTGTCAAATGTGATATTTTGTGAGATGTTAATCTGTTTCTTCCACCGCAGATGTTCTTCAGAATAACCTGAAGCTGCTGTCAGCAGGGTTGAGGACTTATGAAGTCCCACCAGACTTCAGTGGTAATGATCGTTAAACACTTAGACTCAGTCTCAGCTTCATTATGGTAGTTAATTAATGCATGCTAGCCCTGTATTAATTTATTTTAAACCCTTTCAACAAAGCAAAGGAGAAGATTCTGATTTATTTGTACTCTAGAGTAAAGAACTGCATTATTTGGGGTGAAAACTAACCTGAACCCTTGTTGCCATTTTATTTATTTATTTATTTATTTATTTATTTATGTATATATATATTTTTTCTGATAAAATTTGCAGTCGCACTTAAAAAAAAAAAAAAAAAAAAATAAATAAATCCAAAAATATATAGTCGTAATAATAATAGTAACTGTTATGAAAAAAATAAAAATTACAAAAATATTTTTTGTAGTATTTTTATATTTTAATTTAGTAACAACAACAGTTGTATTAATAGTAATAATTATTATTGTTGCTAATTTATTTAGTTTTTTTTATAACTGTAATAATAATCATAATAATAACAATTATTATGTTGTACTAAGTTAAATTATAAAATATTAAAATTACTAAATAAAAACAAATTAATTTTGACATTTCACCGTAAAAATACAATTTTATATTTAAGAAAAATAATATACTAATTTTATTTTACAACTGTAAAATTATAATACTAATATTTATGGCTGTCTTAATATCATTGCATACATTTATTTAATGTAATGTGATTTAAATAAATATATGCAAAAGAGCATGGTTTGCGTTTTGATAATTGCACTAAGCCATATTTCGGTTAATAAAGGTAATTTTGAATCAGAATGAGCTTTATTGTCAGGTATGTTTACACATACGAGGAAGCTTCCACAGTGCAACAGAATAACAGTGACGAGACAAAACACAGATAATAAAAGAATACAAATACAATAAGTAAATAGGGAATATCAATATACAAATTGACAATACTGTATAAACACATTGGCACTTTTTTTGGTGTTATATAGTCTAGTATATACTAGACTGGAGTGTGTTTCTCTCTCACGCAGACGTGGTTCTGCCAGACAAACCCAAGCTGAAGTTCCTGGATAAAGTCCCCAACTTGAAACAAGCGAAGAAGGAGATGAAGAAGCTGCGTGACATCCAGGGACCGGCCAAAAGTGACAATACCTTCAGCGACGGAGAGTACGGGATCGTGGTCAGTGTTTTAAGTGTTAGATCATGCCTCCAGATAATTAAGATCCGGCCCCGGACGCCAGATCCTGTCAGAAAATATCTGTTTTGTCTGGTAACAACAACTATTCAACCTAAAGCTGTTAACAGCAAGTCTTGTCTGGTATCCTAAATACCCAAAACTTAATGAACAGTCTTCTATCAGCCAAGAAGCTGACTGAGGACAAAGCCAGTGAAGAGCAGAAGCAGTAGATGAAGTGATGATGATAACAAGCAGCAGTTTAGTTTCAATGCTGAGACTTCGTCTGATCAGCACAAATACAACAAGTGCTGTTATACCAAACTGATTCACAACAACATTCCCTCGTATCTCTTATTCATGAAGACAAACAGCCCTTGAAACCACAGTCATAAGACTAAACATCAATGGAAATGAGAGGAAGGTTTGTGGGAGAGATTAATAATGGACAGTTTCCTATGGTTTATTAAAGCAATAAGCCCCGTGAAGCCGTGGTTTACAGTGAATTTATAACAGCTGAGGGGTGCACTGTACACCACGGCTTCACAGGGCTTGTTGTTTTTATAAAACGGTTATTCCATATACGTAGTAAGGTTTCATAAAATAAAACAGAGGTAATGATATTAATAAAAACATTATTCTTCCGCCAAACAGTGTAGTTCCTCAGAAACTGTTGTGGTTGCAACACAGTGGTTGCCGAGCAACACACAAATGTAAACAAAGGTGTGTGTTACTTTGTAATTTACAACAGCTTTGAACGTGGCTCAACCAATCAGAATCAAGGACCGGAACTCTCCGTTTTAACAATAGAGACAGAGCACATTTAGGCCACGCCCCCACCGGGAGGGAGGGACAATCCAACGCTCTCCATTGACTTTGTATTGCTGGAAGCTGCCTCCTTGTCATTTCTGACTTATAACAAAAAACAGAGCAATGTCTAAAAGCTGCTGTGTGACGAGGTGTACAGCAAACATGCTTAAACACAGAACTATGTTTTTATAAGCTGTCAACGAAAAATGAGTGTTTAAGGACACAAAAGTGTGCTACGTGTCACATTACTCTGAGAACTGCACCCACTGGAGGGAAACGTAATCGGAGACAGGAACCATTCATTATTTTAATCATATTAAAGGATTATTTCACCACCCGAAGTGAACCTGAGAGGAGGAGATGTATTGAGAAACTACATTTAATTGGTCTATGTCTGTGACCTTTTTCTTTACCTTCCTTTTGTTTGAGAAATGATCCAACGTGAAAAACCCTGACATCTATTTGTCCTTAAATGCTTGTTTTTCGTGTCGACAGCTTATAAAAACATAGTTCTGTGTTTAAGCATGTTTGCTGTACACCTCGTCACACAGCAGCTTTTAGACATTGTTGTGTTTTTTGTTATAAGTCAGAAATGACAAGGAGGCAGCTTCCAGCAATACAAAGTCAATGGAGAGCGTTGGATTGGTGGGGGCGTGGCCTAAATGCACTCTGTCTCTATACCTTTCTTTCTATGATGTACCGTTCTACAACTGTGACTGAAAATGTTAATAAAAAAGATTTGACCTCTGTGTCTGTAGGCTCTGGGAGGAGGGTATCTTCACTGGGGTCACATGGAGATGATGAGGCTCACCATCAACCGCCGCATGGACCCCAGCCGCACGTTTGCCTTGTGGCGCATCAAGGCCCCGTATAAACCCATCACGAGGAAGGGCCTGGGTCAGCGCATGGGCGGCGGGAAGGGTGCCATCGACCACTACGTGACTCCGGTCAAATGTGGGCGTCTGGTGGTGGAGGTCGGAGGTCGTGTGGAGCTGGGTGAGGTGGAGGCCGTGCTCAAAGAAGTGGCTAAGAAGCTTCCCTTCCCAGCCAAGGTTTGTTCTGAGTGCATTTCGTTTCTAACTTCCTCTTTATGAATTTTCATAATGTGTTTTCGTCCAAAACGATGTGGCAGTGACATGTCGAGTGTGTTTATTTCATGCACTTTAACCCTTGGTAGCCCTTCAGAACGGAAACGTTTGTTTAAATGTTTAAGTTGCTTCAGAAAAGTGTGAAACTAGCAATTTTTGTGGCACTTGCAATGTGAAAAATAAATATACTAAAATTACTTTGAAATGCATTTCATGCTAAGCATACTACAAATACATTTGAATATGTATGTGTTTAATAAAAATACCCTGCAACTGTACTTTTAGTATAATAAACTGGTATACTTGAAGTTCTGCTAAATTGAAACAATTAATTTTGTACATAATGCACTTTAATTGATATACTGAAGTATATTAGATGGTATTAGATTGTGCTAAAGTGGAACTATTGCAGGTACACTTTAAATATGTTGCATTTAAAGACTGATATTATTCAAAGATCATAAAATCCACATCAATAGGTGACATTAAAACACATTTTAGGCTTAATATCAAGAAATGTGCATTGTGCACAATTAGTACTCCGAATAAAGTTTAATTATCATTTTTATATCAGTAAGTCTCAAGCGATATATCAGGAAATATGTTAATAGATTTGAACTATATTTAGTATAAAATAAGTGTATTTTAAATATAACTTTTTTACTAGGAAACACAAACAAAAAATGTTGAAATGATTTGATAATAAGTTAAAAGCGCTGTAAAAATAGCCACTCTTGTGTTCCTAGCAGCCTAAAGTGACCAGCTTAAGAAACAAATGGGAAATATGTAACTTTTTTTATGTGGTAAAATCTACAATTCAGTCACAATGCAGAAAAACACAGACATTAAAGGGACAGTACACCCAAAAATGAAAATTCTGTCATTTACTCATCCTCAAGTAGATCCAAACCTGTATGAATGTGTTTGTTCTGAACACAAAGGAAGATATTCTGAAGAAAGTTTGTAATCAGGCTGTTTTGGGACACCATTGACTTCAATAGTAGAAGACAAAATACTGCTCTGTTTCCCTCATTCTTCAGAATATCTTCCTTTGTGTTCAGAACAAACACATTCATACAGGTTTGGAGCTACTTGAGGATGAGTAACTGATGACAGGATTTTATTTTTGGGTGCACTGTCCCTTTAAGGAACAGGATAAACTCTAAAACAAGTGCAAAATAGACTCAAAGTTTTTGAGAATGTGTGAAATAAAATCATTAATTCATCCACAAAATCATGGAGGACACGCATCACACACAGTGTTATGTTTGAATTATCACTATTAGTTCTCGTTTTTTGGATTATTCAATTTTGAATCAAATTATAGGTAATGAAACTATTTCTTTCTGGCACAATGTTCAGGTTTGACTGTAATCATAATGCAAAAACTGACACTGTAAATCAGCGTTTCAGACAAAAACAACCTGAACCTTTGACACAAGTAGTGTTTGATAATGTCTAAATATATCCAAATGCAAAACCTAATAAAAGTAAGTAATTATGTCTGCAAACATGCTGGAATTACATATTTGTAATTTTTTCCCACCAGATTTTAAATACATTTGCTCTATTTTTAACTTAAATACAGCATTAAATAAAAAAGTATGAAGTGTCTTTGTAATAATACTTGTATTGTTTTATATAGAAATAAATGGTGCATAATTTAGAGGTAAATATTGCTTAGTACTATTAAGTCCCCTTAAAATACAAAAAATTAAAGATTTTCTTACTTAGTATTTTTGTCTTGTTTTTCAGTACAAATGTTTGAACATACTTATTTAAATCAAGATATATTTTCCTGAGAAGCTAAATTAAATGAGATATTAAGTGTGTTTTCTAAAAAAATGCTTAAAACAAGAAATACATATCTTATCAGTTGGGTCAGAAAAATAATCTTCATTTATAGGGAAAATAAGTTGATTTTTCTGACCACTTTTGCATATAAGTGACCCTGGAGCACAAAAGCAGTCATCAGTAACACAGGTATATTTGTAGCAATAGACAACAATACATTGTATGGGTCAAAATTATACATTTTTCTTTTATGCCAAAAATCATTAGGATATTAAGATCATGTTCCATGAAGATATTTTCTACCGTAAATATATCAAAACTTAATTTTTGATTAGTAATATGCATTGCTAAGAACTTAATTTGAACAACTTTAAAGGTGATTTTCTCAATATTTAGATTTTTTTGCACCCTCAGATTCCAGATTTACAAATATTGTCCTATCATAACAAACCATACATCAATGGAAAGATTATGTATAATTCAGATGATGTATAAATCTCAATTTTGAAAAATGTACCTTTATGACTGGTTTTGTGCTCCAGGGTCACATATTTGTTCTTGTTTTAAGCACAAACTCACTTCATTTTTTTCAGTATCAAAGTTTCATACTTTATAAATATATATATATATATATAATTAGACTTGGTGGTAGGATCCTTGCTGTCTATGAAGGGTCAGAAAGCTCTTGGATTTCATCTAAAATATCTTAATTTGTGTTCTGAAGATAAATGAAGGTCTTACGGGTTTGGAACGACATTATAATTAATGACAGAATGTTCATTTTTGTGTGAACTGTCCCTTTAAGAACGTTTAGATATTTGTACTGAGAAACAAGACAACAGTGTAATGCTTCACAGTGTTTGACTCTACAGTTGAGACTACCAGAGGGTTTAGTTTGTGTGTGCTCAGATGTGATTGCGGTTATGTCTGTATTATGTGTTTGTGGTGCAGGTGGTGAGCAGAGAGAGTCTGGCGGAGCTGTATGAGGAACAGACCAAACGGGCCACAGACAACCAGAACCCCTGGACCTTCCAGAGAATCGCCCGCTCCAACATGCTCGGCATCCGCAAAGTCCTGAGCCCGTTCGACGTCCACAATCACGGACGCTACGCCGGGAAGTTCTTCAACCCCAGACGGGTGTAGCGTGTCTGAGAAGCTGCAGCATCAGCACGAATGAAGAAAAACACTCTTCTCGAGGCCAGGATGTGGTGCAGAATGCTTTAATAGACATCTGATTAATATCTGCTGCTCCGAGGGGCCTGGCGTTCACTTATCAGGCGTCTTCTGCAGATTTGATAATGAAAGCGTGTCATTCTGGAAAGGTTATGATAATGTTGAGGGATCACCTGTTCACTTCATGCATTCTTTTATCAGATGTGCAGTTATGTGTGAGTGGATGTTATGTGTAAATGTCAATGACCTGTACGTAAGACAAATAAACATGATTTCTTTGCATTTTATGTTGAAGTTTGTACATGAAGCTACCACAGAATAAAAAAAGTTATGGCAATTTTCTTTAACAAACTTTTTTTAACCATTTTCTTAGAAGCCTCTTTGTAATTGCAAGTTTTTTTTTTTCTCACAAATGTGAATTTATTTCTTGCAATTCCGCAATCTCACTTATTTTATTTATATATATATTTTTTTTCAGCTTATTTTTAATTTTGTACATGAAGCATAGTGTATTTCTGCCACGGAATAAAAAAAAAGGTATTTGCTATTTTTTTTTTTTTTTTTTTTTCATCTCTCATTTTTTCCAGAATTTTGAATCTGTGTCTTGCACTTTTAAGTTATAAATAAGTACTTGTGAATTTTTTTTTTTCTCACACATGCAAAAATTTTTTTAATTTCTTTTCACACACAGCATCACAACATAACATCCACTCAAAACAAACAAAACAAAACAACAGACACATACTCCATGTTTTAAAGGTCCAATCAAAAGAGAGAGAGAGAGAGAGAGAGAGAGGGAAAAAGTAACAACAAAACACGTCCTTCCTTTATATAATCACGTATGTTAGAAAAAAAGCAATCCAATATGCCTCTCCACACACATGCGGCGCACACCACTGTCCTCCTCGCAGACGCAAAACCAGCAAACAGCCTTCTCCTTTGTATTAAAGCTTATAGAGACCAGAATCATCAAGAAGACACAAACCTGTATCAGCAAAGCAATCAGTTTGTAGTGAGGAGGATAAACCAGGTCTACATGCGTCCAGAGATCCATGACAACAGCACACTCCCAAAAGCAATCTTTTTTTTGTGATTTCTTTGCTATTTGTTTTTCATTATGTACATGAAGCATAGTGTATTTCTGGCACGGAATAAAAAAGTAATTGCTATTTTTTTTAATATATATATATTTAATATATCACAATTTTCTTAGAACTTTGAGTCTGTTTGTTGTTGTTTTTCTCACAAATGCGAATTTATATTTTGCAATCTCACTTTATTTTGTGTGATTTTCTTTGCAGTTTTAATTTTTACATTTCTGCAACAGGATAAAATAAAAGGTATTTGCTATTTTTGTTTATTTTTTATTTGTTTATCTCTCTTTTTTCAGAACTTTGAATCTGTGTCCTGGAATTTTAAGTTATAAACAAGTAGTTGCCTTCCTTTTTTTCACCATGGAATAAAATACTGAAAGAAAAATAGAGTAATCGTGACTTTTTATCTCTCAATTCTGACCTTCTTGCAGTTGTGAGTTTATATCTCATAATTCATACTTTGTTTATACCTCGAAATTATAAACTGCCAACTCAGAAATGTGAGAGAAAAAGTCAAAATTACCTTTTTTTATTTTTTTTATTCCGGAGCAAAAATAAGCTTCCAGACTACTCCATTTCATATTATATAAAATATTTATTAATTTAAAAATGATCAGCTCGAGCCGGAAGTGTCCTCTCTCTCCGCGCATGCGCAGTTCGCGCTTTGAACCGTGTGGCGCGAATCCGGTGAGGACTGAAGAAGCCGCTGTAAGTGTTGACGTGTCGTACATAGACGATTAATTAGCGAGTTTTGTTTGTTTGAAGCTCACCAAACTTATCGTTACAGTCTTCCTTAATCTTCTCATCAGTTTGTATGTACTTAGTGAGAAAGCAGCTGCTGTTTCTATACAGCGACGCGATAAAAACAAGTGGCTTCCATTAATATAATGAACGAAGCTGTGTGGTTTTGACGCGTCGCGTCGTTTATTGTAGTTTATACAGTGAAATATGTTGATCCCTCTTTTCTGTTTACCATAGTCGTATACCATGGTACTGTACCATAGTATACAACGAATACTATGGTATAACAGTGCTGTGTATCTAAACCCACAATACATTGTGATACTGTGGTAACGTTACTTGTGGTTGTCACTGGTGTTTTTACATTACACTCTCTATAGAGAGATATTTGAAATGTTAGCTTGAGGTTTTGTACACTTACACCATCTGAGTTTGTGTTTTTCTGTGCAGCTCTTCACAATGAAACCAGCTCGAGGGTCAGGAAGGGCCTCCACTCGGGGCCCCAGAGGAGCCACTGATAGAAACACACACAAGACTGATAAAGTGAGACACGGGTGGCTGAACTCGAGTGTATTATTAGTCATGTTTAATTTATTTAGCCTTTTATTGACAATTTATAAAACAATATACTTAAAGGGGACCTAACGCACACAGTTTCACCCAATCTCATGTTAATCTGGAGTACCTATATACTAGGGATGTGCGGATCTAGTCGACTAAACGTACAGCTCCTACTAGTCGACACTGAAAACAATAGTCGACTACACGAGAGAAAAAAAAGATGATTTTATCATTCAAATTACCATCATTTTAACGTTACATTTAAAACATTTTAAAGAACAGTTAAAATAAAACTCTTGAAAAAGAATTCATATCAAAATATTTAAATAAATATTTTTAAAAGCGTATCTGGGCGGGAACTATAATTTTACCTCACATGCGTTTTCTTCATGTCAGTTGCGGCGAGCTCCACGCGAAAGACCAGCAAGGTGTGGGATTATTTTGAATTAGAAGGAAATGGAAAGGTTGTGTAAACTGTGTAATGTCAAATTGGCTTACAATAACTTTACTGGAGCTATGTGTAATCATATTCAATACAGGCATGTATGCGTTAGCTTGGAGTCTAGCCAAAGCCAAATGTCAATCATGTCATACACTACAACCTGCCGCTGCGGTCCGCGATCCTATCCGCGCTGTCTATTCCTCTAAACCAGTGGTTCTCAACCTTTTTTCCCACCGGGCCGCACTATGGTCCAAGTGGAAGTCTCACGGGCCGCACGCATGTCATTTACATATTACGTCATCAATTCAAACCAACCAGATTTATAATATTATTTATAGCCTAAATATTATGATATCTAAACGATTACATTTATTGAAATAAATAAATTATTCTACTCACCTAATAAAACACCTGACGCTGTCGGGAGCTGACCAATTTTGTGAAATTCTGCTCGAAAGGAGTAACAGCACAATGAAGTTGTGATTGTAAGTTGCAGAAGACGCGCGCGGACGCGTGACTTGATGCGCGACACTGCAGAAAGCGTGCGTTCACAAATGAAGCCTATGTTGATCCAAATATGGAAAGCATTTTCGAATTTAATAATCTGAGGTTCTCTAGAGATGTTTTGCCACATTTCTGTAATTAAGGATGATTGCTGCGTAGTAGTATGAGTGTTTCTTTTTACCTGGACATCTTCAAGTGAGTGGGGGGGCAAACCGAGAGTCCAGCACTCTCTTCACTGCTGATGCTGCGATGATCTTGTTTGAATGCGTTCCTTCGCTGGCATTTTCCACATTTCGTTTTCCCCCTTAACAAATTTGTCCATTCTGATGCTCAGTTTTACAGAACTAATGGCTGCTGATGACTGTTTGAATTGAATTCTGCCAAAGTGCGCGCTTTTAAGTGTTCGTTAAATGCGTAACATTAATTACGTGAGTACATAGGTCTGCTCATGTCTGAAAATAATATATTAAAAACAAAATTATTTTACATAAAAACATTATAGCTTATATTTATTTAGTATTTTTTTTAATTAATGTAAAACCTAAAATGAATTGTAAAACTGAAAGTTATTTTTTAATTGTGTTCAAACTGTAACATTCAGCATGGTGGGCCGCATTTGGATTCGTGATGTGCCGCATGCGGATTGAGAACCACTGCTCTAAACGAAGACCCACTTCGGTGGTGCTGCGGGATTTCCAGGCTCTTTTCGAAACTGTCTGCTTGCTTGTAGTTATCTCTCTGTGTGCCTGTGACTTTAGTTCCTGCCGAGCGCTTTTTTTTTTTTTTCAACTGCAGAATCGCCTCTAGTCCCGTCTTTCTCCAGACCACAACATGTTAAATTCTCTGAACAAATGCGCACGGTCTGAGTAAGTAAAACGAGCATGGTTTTGTTTTTACACAATATAGCCAACATGAAGTACATTTTTAAAAGCCATTTTAATGCTATTCCTTGATAAACTTTCCTACTGTTTTTTACTTTTGTTTTAATGTGTTTTAATATGTTGGCTAACGTTATATGAAAATGAAGAATTCTGCCAGTCTATTGATTTTTCCATTTCTGCATTGCTCCAGACGATCTGAATAAATAAGCTACGCACTGGTTTATGAAGAGTGTATGCTCTTCCTTTTTTTCTGTTTAACGACCACCTAAAATTAATTGATGATAACGCGAGGCAAGCATACGGCATAATCCTGACCTATTTTTAGCAGAATTCATTGAGGGATTTGACAGTGTGATTCAAAGATTAAGTATTTCAACTGTATGCTGTTATATAGACAAGCACTTTTTTTTGTGCCGTTTTTGGGGGGGTTCTAGCTTTTAGACTAGTCGACTAGTCGGATACAAAACTTCCGTTTAAACGACAGTCAAATTAGTCGTAGCGCACATCCCTACTATAGAGTAGTACTGCATCCTTCATATCTCCAAAAAGTCTTTAGTTTTATCATATTTATAAAGAAAGATACAGCTTTACGATTCTCTCCGAAAAAAGCCGAGCTCCTGGAGGCGTGCCGTGTGGGCGGAGCTAAAGAGTGAAGGTGTGTCGTGGGCAGAGCTAAAGAGTGAAGGCGTGTCGTGGGCGGAGCTAAAGAGTGAAGGTGTGTCGTGGGCAGAGCTAAAGAGTGAAGGCGTGTCGTGGGCGGAGCTAAAGAGTGACGAGCACTTGCTCCGATCGCCAACAAAACAGTCATTTGATGCCGTTTCACTCACCATCTGCAGTTCTGAATCATGACCGGGATCTTTTATAGCTGGGACCGCTCCATCTTTCAGTATTAAACGATGTGCAAATCCAGCTTGAATTGGGCCTTGTTTATAAAACGTTCGTCAACAAAACACTTGAGAAACTCCATTGCTGCCCCGGAAAAACAAACTATATCCACTGTTCACGTAACGCTGGGTTGTTTTGGGAAGCTGAACAAGGTTATCTTTCCCTCACAACCAAAAACACACTTCTTTAGAGACGTTCTTCCCGAGCGAGTCCCGTGCAGCGCTGCCGATTGAAGCGTGTTGATTGGCTGCTCTCGCTCCGGTCGATGCGTGCAGGGGCGTGTTCTTCCGGGAGAAATGCCCATATAAGGAGTTCCACCGTCGTTTACGTCATCAAGAACAACGATCGAAAAAAACTCTCCGAAACTTGTACGAATTCGGAAGTGAGATTTGTGGCACAGAAATACTCTGTTATACGTCCAATTTTTTTTTTTTACTTTGTCCATGCTTAGCATGAGAATCCAACTCTTTACCAGTGTAAACAACTCTGAATGCATGAAACAGCATTGTACCCCCCTTTAAAGAATTTACATATGTCGCAATTTACTAACATAATAAATGCATACAATGTCAAATTCAGTTATCAATAAAATAGTTTTCCTGATTTTTGACTTAACACTAAAATATGAATTTGATATATTCTAAATCGGATCTTTTGTTATACGGTCACTTCTAAAGTGCATCTGGAAAAGATTGTAATTGGTGCAAAAATCATTAAAAAAAAATCTATGTAATTTTTTTCGTCAAAAACTCAACGCCAAGGCACTCGAAAATATAGTGAAAAATAAAAAGCCTTTATTCTCACATGGCTTTGCATTAAAAATTATTAATTGCATTAAGTTGTTATTTTTCACTATATTTTCGAGTGCCTTGGCGTTATGAGTTTTTTCACAAATTAAGAAATCCCTCATCCGAAGAGCACCGATTTATGGACTTTGTATAATGTTGTTAATTTATAATATTGTTTTTCCTTTTAAAATACCGTGTTCATAAGAATGAAGTGAAACAGTGGACTGTTAACTTTGTTTCATATTCAGTTTTCTAACCTGAATGTCATGTTATGCATTAAAAATACACCCCTCGTTTTAGACAAATATTATGCGGATTTACCAAAAAGCCTAATATTATTTGATTTGATGATTTTTAATAAGAATGAAGACTTATGCATTTCTTAAAAACTCTTAATTGACAAATTAAGGCTTTAAAGGTCTTAAATCAGGGCAGAAACTCTTAAATTCATAAAGTTATGGCATTAAATGTTGCATACACAGCAAAAATTAAATATCTTCCTCTGTATTTTTGTCTCGTTTTCCAATACAAATATCTAAACATCCTTAAATCAAGATACATTTATATTGTGTTCCGTTTAATTTATTTCTTAAATTTCATTTACTTGGCTTAAAAACTTTGTGAAAATTGGTTAAGAATTGAACAAATAGTTGTAATCTGGCTCCGATGAAGACATGAATCATGTCTTTATGGAGTTTTTCTGCTGATTAAGGGATTAAACAAGACTTCTTCACCACTCAAATGGTTGTTTAAAGCAAAAATGCTACGAAATGCATGATATTTTGTGAGAAAGTGCGATGTGCTCCAGCAAAACAGATGCTATTTCTTTGGAATCAGTGCTTGAAATTAGTAAGAAACAAGTATTAGGTTTCACTCAGCAAATATGATCAAAATAATGAAAGCTACAGTATAAACATGCTCAACGCTTTCTTCCAGGCGTCCAAACCCAGAGCTGAAGGCCCACATCCGGAGCCGTCTCAGAAACACAGCGGTAAGTTGAGAAATGATGGGAGATGTCTGTACTTGAATGTATTTGCAGACTCGTTGCGTAAGGTGAGGTTAGTCTGAAATTCATTTGTCAACCTGCTGAGTTTCTTCTTTCTGAAAGTTTGCCAAACAAAACAATGGGTTCTGAAAAGCCTCTGTTTCCTCTTTTCTCTGAAAATGTAATCATTTTCTTACACACATGTCGTTCCAAAGAAGTCAGACTTACTTTCTTCTGTAAAAAACAAACAAATAGAGAAACAGATTGTTTATTCTGCATTTTATCATTCAGTGACAGCAGACAGTGAGGCTTCAGAAACTGCCATTAAAGGGATAGTTCACTTTGAAATTAAAATTTGGTATCTATCAGCTTACCCCAAGGGCATCCAAGATGTAGGTGTCTTTTTTTCTTCAGTAGATCCAATTTTGATGTTTTTAGGTCAAACCGTTCTAGTCTGTCAGTCATATAATGGCAGGTATAGGTCACTGTCTCTATAAGACGCCGTTGACGCCGACGCCCCGTGTGAATGCAGCGTGAGCCAGAGCGCGCGCGCACACACGTCACACACCGGATGTGTGTGCGCACTCAGATCACTTGGACATGGTTGTGTACAAGAGGTAAAAAACGATATAAATACTGTTCGTTTTCTCACACAAACCGCTCGTTTCGTATCTTAGGCCATCAATGTGTAGTTACGATGGGGAATTGTTTAATTTGGATTTCTCTGTGCATGTTCTTTTTCCCTCTTATAGAGACAGTGACCTATACCTGCCATTATATGACTGACAGACTAGAACGGTTTGACCTAAAAACATCAAAATTGGATCTACTGAAGAAAAAAAGACACCTACATCTTGGATGCCCTTGGGGTAAGCTGATAGATACCACATTTTAATTTCAAAGTGAACTATCCCTTCAGACAGAATTGGCATTGATTGCTGAATTATCTCTTTAAAATTCTGTGTTATGTCTGAATATAATTGTCTGTTGTTTTATGGCCTAACAATTTTTTTAGTTTTTTTTTCTTTTTCTCCTCTGATTTTCTGTTAAAACCTCAGTAAAGAGTAAGAATAAGAGAAACTGGAAGCCGCTGACCAAATCCTCCCTAGTGTTTCTGGAGAACATGCTCGGTTTGTCCGTTCTGTGAGTAACGTGTTGTGTAATAATTACATGTGCGTGCAGATTGCTTCATCATCCCGGTCTGAGTGTGGTGTTTTTCATGCTTTTGACTCAGGTCTGTACTGGCATTGAAAAGCAAAGAAAAAGAAGAATCGCAGAAGCACGTCAACCTCCTCAAAGAGCAGTGAGAGACATTCAGCCAAACATCTCCGTTGGTTTTTCCACAGCGTTTCAGGCGCCTAACTCTTTCCCGACATGTTTTCGTAGGTTCCTGGCTAAGTGTGCACAGCTTTCTGTTCCCCCGAGGAAATATGGAGATATTATGCATGTGTCCAATCAGTTCAAAGCAGAGAGTAAGAAGTCTGAGCACGGCAGGAAGACGCTTGAGGCTCTAGAGGTGATGACAGAAAGTCTTCAATTTAGTTGCATCAAATTTAAGGCCATAAAAAGTCTTAAAATGTACAAGAAAGTAAGGCTGGGCGATATGAGCAAAAATTCATATCAGTATTTTTTGGCTGATTTGCGGTATGAGATATCTATCTCGGTATTTGTATTAGGGATGTCAACGATTAATCGACGATTGATTAATTGTCGATAAGAGATATAATCGATAAAAGCTATCGATGGTCGATTAAGCAGTTTCATTTTGGGGTGCGCGCGGCTCGTGCGCAAAATACGTGCAAACGTCTGTGAGTGACGGTGAAGGGGCTGGATCTTACACGAAAATAATTTACTAATGTACAAACTACGCTTTTAGGACAGTCTATTCATTCATACAACTTGTTAATTCGTTCCTACAACATATTAATTTGTGGCAGCTGTTCATGTTTCATTAATTTGTTCCCTAGAAAACCCATGATTTAACTTAAATGCGGGAACAATTTAAGTCATAGTAACGAATTCTTAATTCATGGCCACGAAATCTTTCATTTCCCCCCAAACGTTTACCACAGTAAGAGATGCGAAAACAGTGATTAAAAGTGAACAACAATAAAATAAACCTGCGAATCTAGAGGGTGAGACAGTGAGGATTTGGGAAAAGAAACAATAAATAATATTAAATTCGTGACCATCCGGAAAAACAGAACACAAGCCGTGTTTGGCTTGATTTAAATGTATGCGCTCGGCATGAATCCAAAAGCATGGTCGCGATGTAACATTTGCCTGCTAACCAATTATTTCTCTTATTAACAAAGCTTTGTACCTCGCTTGTGTCATAATACTCACATTAAAATGTTTCAAATGGGTAACAGTGTGTTCGTAGCAATGCAGTGGTTCTGGAAGCGGACACTGATGAATATACTGCGCTGTACTTGCATTTGGGATCATTTTATTTTAAATCCCGATAATGTATATTTTGTAATGTATGTATAAAATAAAAAAACGAGCACCATGAAACCATTTAAAAAGGCGCATTCAGCGGTCTCCGTGACAGGATATGAAACAGCACACATAATGATCCCGTGCGTAACTACGGCGCGCTCTCTTCCTTATCAGATGATCGTAATCACATCCATTTATTTTACCATCCTGCCACTAGCCTTTTATTCAGACTAAAAACCCTTTTCATTCGGGTGAGGAAGCTGGCGTTTTGAGTGGCATTTGCACATCCTGTCATGCCGGTGACTATATGCCACTGCAATAGACGCATTTTGCAGTAGTTAAGGTTAATGATTAATCGATTAATTGATCGTTAATTTAAAGGACGATCGATTATGAAAATGATAAAAAATTGACATCCCTAATTTGGATTAAACAAATAAAGTGAATGTTACCATGTAGGCATATATTATGTGCAAAAAAGTGTTAAAATCACATAACATTGTAATCTAAAAACAAAAACAAGGCTTTTAAAGCAGAAGTTAAATTTACTAAACTAAAAAATGAAAGTAAAAAAAAGCACAGACTAATTGAGTAAAAATGCTACTTTGATCACTTTACAGTTAGTGCTATCATACAAATACATTTACTTGTAGGTTTAAAATTCTACATATGTCACATTTATATTGTCCTACTACAAATATTTCAGAAAAATGTATATTTTAGTCAGAGTTATTGCGCTTCTATTTTATTGCGCTCTGTCTGTTTGGCGCGCATGCTCGCGGCGGCGCTCGTTCTGAATGAAGTCTGTGAAGTTTAGCGGAGAATCGCAAAAGCTAACGCACTTCTGACAGCAAAATGAACATATTTCCATGGCTTTCTTACATTTACAGATGGAGAATATACCTGTGAATGTAAGTTATGCATTTAGGAAAAGAGCACATAGCTCAAAACAGCGCGTCTGTGTCAGCGGCACACGCAGTCTTTCTGTCAGAGCATCTGACGGTGCAAGCCGCTTTAAACTGAAACTATAAACTTTAAGCTAGTATATTTTACGAGTTTTTTTTAAAGCCCTTCATATAAAGCTTGTCACATGTTTAGAACAAAGTGTATTATGCACTTTCTCCATCTGTGTCCTCCCTATAGATATTTTTTCTGACGCGCTTGTATCAAACTCGATATTAACGGTATTGCTTCATACCGTATCGCCTATAAAAAATATATCGATATATCGTACAAACTCGATATACCACCCTGCCCTACAAGAAAGTCTTAATTATGATTTCAAGAGGTCTTAAATTTGGGTACAGAAAGATCAGAGTTGTGATATGAGGATTAAACTTGATTTCATTAAATAAATAAACAGTTATATTTCTGCCAAAAAGCGCCACATGCTGGCAGAGAATGAAAGTGCATTTCCAATAAGCCTGTTGTTTTTGTTCAGACCAATGTGAAAATCGACCCACGTTTTTATCCTGTAAATGTGAACTGGTGGATCGATAAGAAGATAATGCGTTATAAAAATCTAAACAGTAAAATGAATTTAGATGCTATTTAATTAATATAATAATTTATTGATAAATGTTTGAATTAATATTATTATGAATACTTTTGACTCGTCAATTTTCTTAAAAATGGTTTAAAGGCTGAAATGTGAAGTTTATAATTTTATAAAATTTTTATGAAGCAGTCATTTTACAGTTTAATATGTTACCATTGCTGTCAAATGATTAATTGCGATTAATCGCATCCAAAATAAAAGTTTTTGTTTATACAATATATGTGTGTGTATTATGGAAGCATTCAATTTTAATTTAAATGATAATTTTGCTACAATTTTTGCTTGGACATGTTAAACATATCTAATCAATTTGGGTAATACATGTTGTTTGCAATGTTTTTAATTTGCATATTAAAACTAGTGTAGAAAATGGCAAATTGAATTTTCATTTTGCACTAAATGTTGCACATATGAATGGGAAAATGTAAATTTAAATACAGAAATACATTGCCTTTTTTTCATATTGCATTGCCATTTTGCATATTACATTTCAAATTGAATTTTGATACACATATGCTTCCATATGTGCACTGTGTATATTCATGTATATATAAATAATACATCCATGCATGTATATATGGTATTTAAGAAAAAGTTTACGTTTATATATTAAATATATTTATATATAATATAAATATATACATGTAAATATTTTCAAAATATATACTGTATGTGTGTGTATTTATATATACATAATAAATATACACAACACACAGAGATATTATGTAAATAAAAACTTTTAGTTTGGATGCAATTAATCATTGCCTTTCCCTGCTCATATGGTATTAATATTATTTATGCAGGTCTTAAATTTGATCTTAAACCCTGTATTAAGATGATCAGCTGTTCATGACCTAACCGCTCATTAACCCTTTGTGTGTTTAGGAGAACGTGTGCTCGATTGTTAGCACTCTGGAGGAGATGGAGGTGCGGATGGATAGTTTGCAGGAGAAATGCAGGATAATGAGACACAAACTAGACGATGAAGAGGAGAAGGCACAGGAGGTTCGTACAGATCTGATGGTTTCACTTGAACAGTGAGGTTTCTAGCTGTGGTTTAATCCTGGTGTTTGACTCTGATCTGTTCCAGTATCTCCAGCTGTCAGAACAGACGGTCCTGCGTGTTCCTGCTGTACCGTCTCGCCCGGCCGGCGAGCCGACGCTACAGGTACACCACACTACACTTCTGGTCAAATTAAACCAATCGAGATCACTCACTTAAAGGAAAATGCCACCGTTTTTCCATATTCCAATATGTTCTACAGCGTACCCGCGAGTGGGCGTGGCTTCAGCGCCGCCAGTGGACACGCCCCCAGCGTTTGAGAGCATATTTTTTCAAGACCTTATTTTATTTACTTGGCGGTTTTTTTTAGCATTCAAATTTGGCCGTGTGGTTAATAACACATATTTCTGTGGTGTGACAAACTCAGAACACACATTTAATATTGACTTTACACGGACTTTAAAGGTGCACTAAGCGATTTTTGCCAAACGATGTTGATATTTGAAAGCACCAAAACAAACATGCCCATAGCCCAACAGGACCTCGCCCTTATTTTGAAATCTCTGCCTCACACGTACGTACACAACCATGGCAACGACGATCGTGGAAACAAGTGAAGATGACACAAGCATATTCAAACAACAGCCAACACGGATAAGTTGTGTGAAACGAAGCAAAATCAACGTTACTCGCCTATCAAGAAGAAACAACGCAACGTCTGCGTCCGATTCGAGCCGTTCCCGCTCCTTGAGTTCTCTCCACCGCTGGAAAGCTGCTCCGATACTTACGCGGGTCCTACCTCTTGCCTGATCCTAACCCTTCTTTTTAATGTTTTGTTTCTCTGATATTTTCCTCTTCTTTTTATTTGCCATCTCGATCTGCTAATATCAGTCCTGTGCACTCAAACTGAGCGCTCTCTTCTTTCTGTCATTACAGACACGCCCCCTTACTGCTGATTGGCTACAAGTGTGTTTTGGGACTCGGTCCGAAGCTGTGGTCAAAAGCGTTTTTCAAAAAACATTTTTTTTTTACAAAATGAGATTGAAGACATGCAGTAAATGAAAAGGTGTCCTTTTATTAGGCTATTGCTGCACATTTCTTTGTGAAATTTAAATATAACAAAACTAAATTGAAATTTTAAAACAAACCCCAAATCAAATACGCAAGTTACACAAATAAAAGAAATCTCTTCATATAAACAAACTGATACTCTTTCCATTTAAAATTAGAGGCAGCCACTGCATTTTAATCACGATCCAAACAAAGATGAAGCATACATGCAGCACGAGCAGTTTTTAATCTACATTAGATTGTATAATTTTGAAATCAGAAGCAAAAACAGAATGGTCTGACTTTAGTTTATGAAACTGTACTACATAAAACATATCTGAACAAAAACAGCAGACGAGCTGAATGAGACACAGATCACACCACTCTCTGATGAGAAACATTAGAAATTTGAGACTGATGAGAAACATTAGAAATCACAAAATTTCAAAATCACAGGTTTGTTGCATTGCTGCAATGATGATTTGCAAGGAAAATGTGTTTATTTGCCATGAAAATGTCACAAAGCTCAAAGTCCTAATAGTTATAAAAATAAACTTTATTTACTTTATGCAAAATGTCATTTCTTACCATTTTTCTTTTGAATTTGGGTGAAATGGGACACATTTTAGTGGCATTTCTCCCAAATAGGATAACCTTTGAGTTGTTTTGTTCATTTGGTTGCGATCTGAGTAATATAAATCTTGATGTTATCACTTTGGGATTCACTTTTGGTTTTCGCTATGACCACAAGTAGTGTTTTGAATTATAGCGTCTCTTTTAATCAATAAAACAGTACTGTCTAGTTGACCTTAAAAGGATTAATGCTTAGTTTGTGGTTAATGAATCAGCCGAGTGTGTCCTGGTTCACAGGCTGAGTCCGCTTGTGTTTTTGTGGCAACAGCAGATTGTTTGTCCTGCACATATGTGACCCTGGACCACAAAACCAGTCTTAAGTGTCAGGTTTTCAAAATTGAGTTTTATACATCATCTGAAAGCTGAATAAATAGCTTTCCATTGATGTATGGTTTGTTATGATAGAACAATATTTGTAAATCTGGAATCTGAGGGTGCAAAAAAATCTAAATATTGAGAAAATCACCTTTAAAGTTGTTCAAATGAAGTTCTTAGCAATGCATATTACTAATCAAAAATTAAGTTTTGATATATTTATGGTAAGAAATTTACTAAATATCTTCATGGAACATGATCTTAATATCCTAATGATTTTTGGCATAAAAGAAAAATGTATAATTTTGACCCATACAATGTATTGTTGTCTATTGCTACAAATATACCTGTTACTTATGACTGCTTTTGTGCTCCAGGGACACATATAGTGAGAGGTTTTAACACGGAAATACACCCTATAGCGTGTAAAGAACTAAAAACACATGTTGAGAAACTTGCCTTCACCTTATATGGAGCATTAACAGAGTTATGCAGACAGACTTGATGCAATGTTTTCAGGAAAAGCAGTTTCAACACTGAACAGGGTACTTTTTGGAAATGTTGTGCAAGTAATTCACAATATGCTTTTGTTAATCGCAACAAATGTGTGACTGAGATTTAAAAAAATGAATGGTTGTTTATAGGCGTAAGTGCAGCTTAAAGGAACACTCCACTTTTTTTGGAAATAGGCTCATTTTACACCTCCCCTAGAGTTAAAAAGTTGAGTTTTACCATTTTTGAATCCATTCAGCCGATCTCCGGGTCCCGCGGTAGCACTTTTAGCTTAGCTTAGCATAGATCATTGAATCGGATATTTGAATCGGTAAATTTTTGTTCATTATCAAAAATCAGCAATATCTGTAAAAATTGTAGCAACAATTACATTTATTCTGACAACATTTATTTTTATTTTTTTTATTAAGCATTGGTCTCCCATAGCGGCATACATTTAAATCACCTCAACAGTTAAAACCACACATATAGCACCTCAATACCATGGTAAAAATATAACTATATGGTTTTTAGGTATCTGTATGAAAAACGGTAGTCTAAAAACATTCAGTATAAATGCACACATGCTATAGCTTAATCACAAATACATACTACAATTAGATACATTACTCCTGTAATAAAATTCAATGTGAATATCCCACATTTCTGCCACAATACCATGGTGCAGTGAGTGTTACTACAGTAAATCCATGGTAAATGATGGCGATTGAAAAAGCCTTTTGATGGTCTCGTTAAATAAATGCACTGCAAAATAAATCAATTGCTTCGTTCCGCTTTTGGTGCATAAACATTATATCGAACATTTCATATCGTTTTATCGAGATAATTATCGTTACCGAATTATCGCCCAGCCCTACTTTCAATTTATTCATGACTTGGTCTTTCAAAAGGACCTTCATTTACTGTCTCCCGTGTGTTTGTTCCTCCAGGAGCACCTCATGAAGCTCGTCCCCGATCCTCCGGCGGTGGTCAGAAGGCTTCGGTCGGCTCCTGTCTTCGAGGATGTGAGGGCCTTTCTGGAGCTCGCTCATAAACAGGTGGATGCAGAGACACAGCCCTGGACTGACCGTCTCAGACAACCAAACTAAACTTTACACACAGACGACGGCTGATAAACAAAATAAATGCTTGTTTATTTGAAAACCACAAGTTTGCATTGAGAGCTAGACACAGAAATACGATTCTTTTGAAAACCACAAGTTTGCATTGAGAGCTAGACACAGAAATAAGATTCTTATCAAGCATTAATGCTGCAATATCAAGCGCTGGAATTCAGTTTTCACTTTCTGATTCACTTTAAAGGGAACTTTCTGCTGTCTGGTAAATTGATCAACAACTTCATCTCAATCTTTACGATGAAGACATGTCATGTTTGGTTTGATGTCTGATCTTTTGTTTGAAATGTTTAGCTAATAATCTGGGTGAAAACTTTCTATGTAGGGCACATTTCTACTGTATAATATAAGAGAACATTCTTTATGCTTAATTTAAGCCTTAAATGACCAGCCATTAGTCACATGAATGAACATCTTTCAATTGCTCTTAAAATGCAAGTGCAATGCAATTAACTCCAAGATTAAAACAATCATATCAGTTACAGAATGGCTCTTGTTTTAAATGTTTTGTTAATAATCTGGGTGAAAACTTTCTATGTACACTCTCAGAAAAAAAAGGTACAAAAGCTGTCTTCAGAAGATACACATTTGTGCCAAAAAAGTCCATATCAGTACCAAATTAGTACCAACAATCAGTGTTGGGTGTAAGTAGTTACTAAGTATTTTCCCTTGATAAAGTAAAGTAAGGGATTACTCTTATTTTTTCTGTAATTTAATTACAGTTACTACTTATGTAATTAAGCTTAATACTGTGTATAGAACATTTATACACAATACAATACAATAGTGGATTTAACATCAAGTCTAATCTTAAAATGCATGCTTTTTTATGCACCTTCTCACTTTAAATACTTTGGTGAGTTAAGAATATTAGTAACAATTTAGTGTCCAGGTCTCACTATTAACTAGTTGGTTATTAACGTGAATATTACAGGGATATTGGCTGTTTATTATTACTTAAGCATGTATTAATGTCTTATTCTGAAGACCTTATTCTAAATCCTTAATCTACTCGATTTTTAAGCTTAATTGTCAACAACTACTTTACTAAGTATTAATAAGCAGTAGTATATTGAGGCAGAAGTCATAATTAATAGTGAGAATTGGACTCTAATCTAAAGTGTGACCTGAATAATTTATGTAGTTATGTATTATTTATTTGAAAGAATAAAAAAAAAAATGTAATATCTATCCTTGTATCCATAATTGAAATGAAATGGGATTTAGAAAGTAATAAGTAATTAAATACTTTTTGGAGAGAGTAATTTGTACAGTAATCTAATTACACTGTTGAAGATGTAATTAGTAACTAGTAATTAATTACTTTTTTGGAGTAACTTGCCCAACACTGCCTACAATGTATGTATTAGTATCTATACACGTGCTTTATACACAGAATTACAGCATTTAATGGAAATTTGCTTATTGTGACTTATTTTGCCAGAACATGTCACGTGATTTTATTTTTACCACCTGCAAACTCACAAAGAGCTCATAAAAGGCACTTTACCTCCTCGTTTACCACCAGTGTTCACATTTACTCAAACAAACCGCACTAACAGAGTAATCACAACAGAGTCTATTTTAATCAGACCAAACATGACAAGTGTGACCACACACACAAAAGGTATAAAGTGCACAGCTTTTGTACCTTTTTTCCCCTGAGAGTGTAGGGCACATTTCTACTGCATAATATAAGAGAACATTCTTTATGCTTAATTTAAGCCTTAAATGACCAGCGTTTATTTACATGAAGGAAAGCCTTGCATTTGCTCTTAAGTTCCTAAAATGCAATGCATCACAATTAAATCCAAGCTTAAAACAATCATATCAGTTACAGAATGGCTCTTGTTTTAAATGTTTTGTTAATAATCTGGGTGAAAACTTTCTATGTACACTTAAAAAAAAAAAAAAAAAAAAAAAAAAAAAAAAAAAGGTACAAAAGCTGTCACTGGGGCGGTACACATTTGTACCTAAAAAGTCCATATCGGTACCTTAAAGGGACAAATTAGTACCTAAAAGGTACAAAAGTGCACCACCACAGAAACAGCATTTGTACCTTTTTTTTCTGAGTGTAGGGCACATTTCTACTGCATATAATATAAGAGAACATTCTTTATGCTTAATTTAAGCCTGAAATGACCAGCCTTTAGTCACAATGAAAACTTTCTATGTACACTCTCAGAAAAAAAAAAGGTACAAAAGCTGTCACTGTTTACCTCTACAGAAGATACACATTAGTACCTAAAAAGTCCATATTTTAGTATCTAAAAGGTACTAAAGTGCACAGCGACAGCGTTGTACCTTTTTTCTGAGAGTGTAGGGCACATTTCTACTGCATAATATAAGAGAACGTTCTTTATGCTTAATTTAAGCCTAAAATCACCAGCCTTTAGTCACAGGAAGGAAAGCCGTGCATTTGCTTGTAAGTTCCTAAAATGCAATGCATCACAATTAAATCCTAGAAGATTAAAACAATCATATCAGTTACAGAATGGCTTTTGCGAAATGCTTTCATGTCCATCAAACAAAGCCTCAGCCTCAGTTCAAATCTTGAGATGCTGTACTTGTTTTCTGCTTGTAGTCAGTGTTCATCGTTTGTCAAACAAGCAGATCAAGAATCTCCGATATTGAGATCAGCAGCTCCCCTAAAGCTCAGAGTCCCTCCTTCGCAAAGACTTTCTTCGCAAAGACTCCGACAGCTCCTCGTTGAAGACGCGCTCGATGGTGGAAACGAGCGAGGCGCGAACCGTGCGGCCGAGTCCGCGAGCCGCGAACACGTACAAGATGGGGTTGAGCGCGCTTTTTATGTAAACCAGAAACAGCGCCACGTACGCCGCACCAATCGCTCCTTCTTTGACCTTCTTCCACTCGGGCCGATCGTGAGAAAGCGCTCTCAGAAAGCGGCAGATGAAGTACGGCACCCAGCAAGTGAGGAAGAGGAGCATGGTGAGGAAGAGTACGCGATAGAGACGGGTCAGACGGTGGGTTGTGTAACCCGGTCCAGAAGACGAGGTTGGGGAAGACATAGTGCTCTCAGCTTTCTTTGCACAAAAAATCACTGCAATATTGCACGACAAGAAGATCACCAAAGGTAGCAAGAATCCCGCCACGGTCTCAAACACATTTAAGGCTTGTCCTACTTCCAAATCGCTTTCAATGCACGCCTTACGGTTTTCCCAGAGAATGACTTTGGCTGTTTTGATGTAGGGAGCGGCGAAAACCGCCGCCAACACCCATATTGCGGCGCAAGCTACTGGCACGACCCAACGAGGGCGTCTCAATCGAGCCCAAACTGGTCTAAGCAGACACAAGCAGCGCTCCACCGCGACAGCACAGAGCAAAAACGCGCTCGCGTACAATCCCAAGCATCGCAAATAAATCACCAGCTTGCATACAGGCTCCCCCAGCGTCCAAGTGAAGTGGTTGGCTAAGTAGGGCAGCATCAGCGGTGTCCGTAATAACAGCACCAAATCTGCGAGCGCCAGGTTCACTACGTAGATCCGGAAGCTGTCGGCGCTCCGCGTTTCGCCGGTCACTCCTCTGTTGCGGCACCAAACTCGAACCCCCAACGCCCAGACCACCAGAGCATTCAGAGAGACGCCAACGATGAAGATCATCACGGTCACCACCATCTGCACCACACGCATGCCCTCGCTAGGGTACATGGTGGAGTTGGTGTGGTTCGAGGTGGTTGGCGCTGGGGTAGACATTGGTTCTCTGTGGAAATACAGTGAAAAATTCACATGTGTTACTTTTGACAGCACATTTTGATTTAGTTTTAGTCATAGTTTTATGCTAGTTGTGACCTGTGCTGGCAAAATGAGTCAACGAGCGAATCAAAAATGAGTTATGTTTATTTTCACATTCTCCATGAAAGGACCTTCAAAATGATTTATGACCCTGGAGCACAAAAGCAGTCATAAGTAGCACAGGTATATTTGTAGCAATAGCCAACAATACATTGTATGGGTCAAAATTATAGATTTTTCTTTTATGCCAAAAATCATTAGGATATTAAGTAAAGATTTTGTTCATAAATATATCAAAACTTAATTTTTGATTAGTAATATGCATTGCTAAGGACTTAATTTGGACAACTTTAAAGGCGATTTTCTCAATATTTAATTTTTTTTGCACCCTCAGATTCCAGAGTTTTTAAATATTGTCCTATCATAACAAACCATACATCAATGGAAAGATTATTTATTCAGCTTTCAGATGATGCATAAATCTCAATTTCACAAAACTGACCCTTATGACTGGTTTTGTGGTCCAGGGTCATAAATATGAGCAAAATCACCTGCTATAATAAGGACACAGACAACAGTAACTAAATTAGGCTGCTGCCCCTTTAAAACTGACTGAATGGATTCAATATACTGATATATAATATGATATTCTCCCAACAGTTTATATTCACTTAAGACGTAACCGGGTGTGTTTTTATGTGAATACCCGTCAAATATTTGTTTTTGTCATTCAAAAAGAGTTTTTATTTTGATATCGTCTGTGAAAAAAATGACATTGACGAAAATTATGATGCATATTTTTCGTCAGTGAAATTAACGCTGGTTCACATGTGCAGTCTGGTCAAAAACACATGATGCATGTTCATGGAAAGCATTTCGTTATGCTTGAGAAACACATCTGTATGATCTCTGGTGATAAAATGAAGGAAGTTGTTTGCAGTTTCCTCTTTTCAGAAGCATTATGAAAACGCTTGGTTTTCAATGAAATCAAGTATGGCCTTGTCACAATACTTTCTGCATTATTTAAAGTAGGTACTATATGAATAAAAACACACTTTAGGTCACCAGATGTCATATTGGACATGCATGCATTTCTGCTGAAAGGCGAAGACTCAACTTTATGTGTTCTGCAAGAAACATGAGATGTGTTTTATTGGACTGTCCTGGTTTTAATGCAAGGCGGCAATATTTTTATTCAATAAACATCCTAAGATTTTACCAGGCAGGTTTTATAATTGTCATATGCAAATGTAAAACATCTTATATAATCCAAATTTATTTATTTTTTTGGTCACTTTACTTTAAAGTCCAATTCTCGCTATTAACAAACCATTAACTATGACATTTGCTTCAATAAACTCCTAATTTGCTGCTTATTAATAGTAAGGTAGTTGTTAAGTTTAGGTATTGGTATGATTAATGATGTAGAATAAGGTCATTTAGAATAAATGCTTCATAAGTAGGGTGAAGTCAGCTAAAATGGGCCACGTTTTGGTAAATGACTTATAATACCATCAAATAAGCAATGCATGAGATCTAATGATGTTCTTATAAATTAGCCTAAATATATTTATATTTTTTAAATGTGCAAAAGTATAAAAGTTTTAAAATGATGAGAGTTAGAGTATCAGCAGGTACCTTCTTGAGCCACGGCACAACATTCAGGTAAAATGGGCCGATATAAAAAAAAGAACAACACAGGTAATTTCAGCTTAAATAGTTTTATTTTTAACAGTAAATTGACACTATGGTCTTTAGTGTGCCGTAGCAACACCATAAATGTATTTCATTAAATAGAAAGTCGAATGAATATTTAATTAAACAATGCAATTAAAAATGACCTGATCATGATGTATATGTGTGTTTCTGTGCATTGGTGTCTTTTGTGTGTATTTGTGTATGCTTGTATTTTTTTTTAAAGACTGTTAAGATTTTATATGGATATATATCTAGGCCTATAAACCTATTTTCACCCTCAATTTCTATCTAAAAGTGTGTATGCAGCCCATTTTAGCTAAAAATTGTGTCCCATTTTAACTTAACATATAGCCCATTTTAGCTGACTTCACCCCTAATAAACAGCCAATATGATAATAATAGGCATGCATATAAGCAACTAGTTAATACTGAGAATTGGTCCTTGTACTAAAGTGTTACCTTTTTTTAATAGTTTATATTTTTATAGTTATGAATGCAATGCTTGTATATTTCGTAACTTGTTTCTTGCCATGAAAGTAGCCTCTGTTGCTGACATGGCATTATAAACTACACTACTACTACTAAGATACACTCTAAGGGAGCACAAACATCGTGTGGTTTCATAAACACAACCACAATGTTAAAGGGACAGTTCACCCGAAAATGAAAGTTCATCAGTTACTCACACTAATATGAGTTTCTTTCTTCAGCTCAACACAAAAGAAGATATTTTGAAGCATGTAACCATCAATTGTTGGTCCCCATTGACATCCATGCTGTTTTTTTCCCCACTTTTGTTAAAATAAATGTTCAACAGAAGAAAGAAACTCCAGTGTTGAGTAAATGATGACAGAACTTTCATTTTTGGGTGAACCGTCCCTTTAAGACTTAACTTAGAGTTTGACCAACTAGCAGTTAACTGAGGGTTTCACATTAGACCAGTCTACTTTATGTAACTGACTTAAAAAAGCCATGACCAGTCTTAAAGAAAAACTCGTAAGACTAGTCTAACAGTCTATGCAACCGCCCACAGATTAAATTGGTGAAATGTAAAAATAATAAGCATTTCAATGAGCACAATCAATCATCAAAAGTACTAGTTCTCCTAGTGATGTGCTCAAACCTCTAAACAAAATAAGATATTCTGAAGAATTTTGGTAACCAAATAGTTGCTGGTAGGCATTGACTTCCATAGAATGGGGTAATAAATACTATGAAAGTCAATGGCTATCCTGCAAATGTTTGAAATGCATTTATTTTGTGCTAAATATACTACAAATACATTTACATATTTATGTGCATATTAAAAATACCCTGCAGTTTTACTTTTAGTATACTAAACTACTATACTTAAAGTCTGCTAACTAATTTTGTACTTGATGCACTTTAATTGTGACGAATTAGTCCAACTAATGATATACTTATGTATATTTGATTGTGCTGAAGTGGAAATATTGCAAGTATACTTTAGTTACACTTTAAATATCTTGCATTGATTTTATACAGAGATCATATCAATAGTGACATTAAAACACATTTTAGGCATAACCTTAAGCAATGCAATGTACAAGTTTAATTATTATTTAATAGCAGTAATCTTAAGTGATATCCAATAAATATGGATTTGAAGTATACTTAGTATGAAATAAATAAATTATGGCAAAACTACAGTCAAGTGTTTGGTTACCAACATTCTTCAGAGTAACTGCTTTTGTGTTCAGCAGAATTAAGAAACTTATGCAGGTTTGGAACGACTTGATGACAAAATTTTAATTTTTATATGTACTGTCCCTTTAAATGTTAAAGTTGCATAAGTGCAGCATTTGAGCTCCAGACATGAATGATTCTGCAAATCACATGATGCACAATTTTTACTTTTTTAATCAGAATACAGGCGAAAAATCCCAAATCTAGAGGCCGGAGGAGACCCGATAGGGGTCTCCTTTGATAGTAAGCATCTACCAGAATACCTCATCAGTGCTTTATCAGTCACTGGACACCTTTGCAGTGCACTAGCAAACACAGGTGAGGTTTAGAGGTCATGCGACGTGATGCTGTGCATGTTCAGTTAGTCGCAGGAATGTTAACTTTATCACCTGAGGGCATAGCATTAGCTGTCCTCCCATTCACAACCTGTTTACACACATCCATAATGCATTCCTGGCATGCGAACACACCTACAGCGCTGCTCATCTAGAACACGTTTGCTCCACGAGAGCGCTTCAACTAACTTAAACCCTCTGATTCGACTGATTTTGTGTTTTATTTATCTTTTAGAGCGTCTTACAGATTAGTTATACTTGAGATTTAGGAGTGTGTCTTACCTTCTTACGAGGCTCTGGTTGACTTGCATGCATTGACTCTGAGATCTGAGAGCTATGGCATGAGTGTTAGATGCTGATGGAGGGTAAAAGCTCTCAGAGGGAGTGTTTCTGTGCTTTAACCCATCAGTGGGAGGGTTTAAGCTTGACACTTTGCCTTTCGATTTGATTGCAGCATTAATGAACAGCATGAAACTACCATCTAAATATAGTTTGCTAATAGTGCTTCCTTCATTCATGTGCTGCACTGATTTACTGGATTTGTTTATTGCGTATGATAAGAGGCAGTTCAGAAAATGCTAATCTAGATCTAGGATTACGGCTCATTTGAATTTGAACTTATTTTGACAATATTACATTATTTTTTTATTTATTTTGTAGAAAATATGAGCAGCGTTTCCCCCTGTAAACTTATTTAAGATACTCATTAAGATACTATTATAGTTTTTTTAAACAATTTTAATTTTAGTGGAAGTTTTAGTAATTTTTTGTGTGTGTGTTTTTAAATGTCATATTACTTTTTCTTTCTTTCTTTGCATTTTATTTCATTTTAACATTCATTTCAAATAATTAAAAAAAAAATCTGATTTTAATCAGCTATAATTTTCATTTTATTTTTAATTCAAGTTTTAGTAATTTTTGTTGTGTTTTTGTCATTTTCTTGTAATATAAAACTTATTTTTGTTTCAGTTAATTTATTTTATTATTTATTTATTTTTATTTATTTCGTTTTGTCTTGACAATTTTTTTTCCTTTTTTTTCTTTACATTTTATTTCTGTTAAAGTTTATTTGAAATAATAAAATTTAATTTTTTCAGATTTTAATCAGCTATAATTTTATTTTTATTTTTAATTAAAGTTTTAGTAATTTTTGTTGTGTTTTTGTCATTTTCTTGTAATATAAAACTTAATATAGTTTTTATTTTTGTTTCAGTTATTTATTATTATATTTTGTCTTGACAAAAAATACAAAATATTACTTTTTCCCTTTTTTCCCTTCCATTTTATTTCTGTTAACGTTCATTTTAAATAATTCAATTGTCTTTTTTCTGATTTTAGTTAGCTATAATTACCCTGGATTCCACAACTCTCTTCAGCAAGACATGATTTGAGGAATCAAAGAACAAACGCTGTGCTACAAGTTACTGATGTTTAATACAAACCCATAACCCTAACTATATGCAATATTAACAGTGATTCTTACCTTAGCAGACACTACTGTTAAAGCAGTGCGGTCTCATTTATCAGGTGTAAATGGCTCTTGAACTGAGCTGAAACAAGCAGAGGCTTGTCTGCGTTCTGTCCGTGTGTCATAAGTGTTGAAGTGTACATGTGCGTTGCATCACAGCACTCCTTGAGACATCTTGAGCTCAGTACGACTGAAACTTCCTTATTAATCAACCACGAGATTAGACTCAGCGATTTTCAGATGCGTTGGTTTGTCTGATACCATCACACTCCTGTGGCTTTTTCTCACATGCTGTGAGAATTTAGTTCTTCGGTGTTCACATGTAAAATGTGTGTTTTGGTGTTTACAGTCCAAGTATATTTGTGAGCCTGCAGCACAAAAGCAGTCATAAGTAACACAGGTATATTTGTAGCAATAGACAACAATACATTGTATGGCTCAAAATTATACATTTTTCTTTTATGACAAAAATCATTAGGATATTAAGATCATGTTCCATGAAGATATTTAGTAAATTTCCTACCGTAAATATATCAAAACTTAATTTTTGATTAGTAATATGCATTGCTAAGAACTTCATTTGAACAACTTTAAAGGCGATTTTCTCAATATTTAGATTTTTTTGCTCCCTCAGATTTTCAAATAGTTGTATCTCAGACAAATATTGTCCTATCATAACAAACCATACATAAATGGAAAGATGATTTATTCAGCTTTTAGATAAAAATGGACCCTTATGACTGGTTTTGTGGTGCATGGTCACATAATAGCCTATACTTAATGTTAGTTTGTGACTTTAAATGGTAGTGCTGTGTGTATTTCTGTACTTTGTTTTTGTATTAAACCATATTAATTGTTCAATTGACCTGCTAGTTTCAAGCACTGAGCCATTGCTTGCCAACAAACACAAGTTTATGCAAAAAATAAACGTGTGTTGAAATAATAAAGCGACTTAATTTGACTCCCCTGTGCTAAATATGAACAGTATTATTCTTCAGGACTGTGTTAAGCAGTGACCAGTAGATGTCATGGTGTCTTTCCAAACGAAACGCTTGATTTGTGTCTTTCCTTTCGTCACCAATAGATGAAGCTGCTGCGCTGCATGTGAAGCAGTAAGAGAGACAGAAATGCATCAGTTTCTGGAAGTTATTCATGTCATAATATTATAATTAGCACTAAAACAGTGGTTATGTTTTGGTTTTGAACATTAGAAGTGACAGTATTAGGTCAGATTATGACAGCTGCTCACTATACGCCTCGTTTTGTGTTTCTTAGCAGGAATAAGTTCCTGTTGGCTTATTAGAAACCTGTAGACAGCACTGAATTAACCAAATTAACAGCGTCCTAGGTTGTGTCTTGTCTTGTATTGTCACAAACGTCTATAATAATAATAATGTTTTGGCTACAAAAAGGCTTGGTGTATCCTCTCTTCCGTCTGTAAATGTCTCCACTGCTAAAACAACATACTACCACAACAAAATTAACAATCATAGATGCAAACTCACCTTTTTGAGATCATAATAGGTCACCTATGGCTATAAGATTTGCTTGGATCCAATGAGAAAGTGTTTTTATGAGCGGTCTTACAAGGGTAAATAAAGAACTGGTTGTTTCAATACGTTTTCTTTACGCTTTACTTCAAAAACTATGTCTAAAAAGGGTAATATTTTATGTATTTGAGGTCTGAGACCCAGGAACGGTGAAGAGAGAGAGAGGGCAAACATTTTGCATTTTAGGTCAGCATCAGCCAATATTGTCTTAAATAGCCTTCATCTTTTATAACATGGGATTTTGACCAAATATATTCAATCTTGATTTTTGTAAAATGTTGCAACAAGATGTTACTTTTTTTTTTTTATTACAGTTTTGGTCATATGGAGCACAAAAGCAGTCATAAGTAACACATGTATATTTGTAGCAATAGCCAACAATACATTGTATGGCTCAAAATTATACATTTGTCTTTTATGCCAAAAATCATTAGGATATTAAGATCATGTTACATGAAGATATTTTGTACGTTTCCTACCATATTGCCAAAAGTATTGGCACCCCCTTCTAATGAACAGGTTTGACTACTTTAGTAATTTCTATGAGTACAAATCTTAATGTTTAAGCATATAATGATATTCTAGGAAATTGTGTGCTTTTAATATTATAGCAACAGTTTATAGCAGCTCAACACCAATGACTTGTACATACACTATCTGGACAAAAGCATTGGGACGCCCCCTTCTTTAAAACGGAAAAAGGCACTGTGGCAACAACGATGGGAACATAATTCATGTATTTAAAAATTGTATTTCATCTCTGTTACAACAGTTTTGGAAGTGTCTAAAATGACTGAACCCATATGTACAAGTCATTGGTGTTTGGTGATGAGTTTTTGAACCTTGTCTTATACACAGAGACATTGTCATGTTAGAATAGAAAAGAGTCCAAACTGTTGCTATAATATTAGAAGCACACAATTTCCTAGAATATCATTATATGCTTTAACATTAAGATTTGTACTCATAGAAATTACTAAAGTAGTCAAACCTGTTCATTAGAAGGGGGTGCCAATACTTTTGGCAATATAGTGTATATCAAAACTTAATTTCTGATTAGTAATATGCATTGCTAAGAACTTCATTTGAACAACTTTAAAGGTGATTTTCTCAATATTTAGATTTTTTTGCACCCTCAGATTCCAGATTTACAAATAGTTGTATCTCAGCCAAATATTGTCCTATCATAACAAACCATACATCAATGGAAAGATGATTTAATTCAACGGAGACGAGGATAAACTCAAATATACAGTCTTTAATAAAATCCAACAGGGCAAGACAAGGCAGGGCTGAGACACACAGGAACACAAGGAACGTAACGAGTACCAGACAAAAACAATCTGAACAGACAGGAACTTAAAAACAAGGGATGACACTAGATTACTAAAACACAGCTGGAACAGAATGAACTAATAATCACACTAAACGAGGACAGGAAAATAACCATATAAGGACACAAGAGGTGGAAACACAAGACACAGTACTGACACAATTATTACAATATTTACAATATTTTGTATTAATGTATATATAATAATAATTTAAAATTGTATATTTTTATTGTATATTTTAATTTAAAGGACAATTCTGTTAATACACTAATTTTTATATATTTATAATAGTTTATATTAATGTGTATATATCAATATATATAATTTATTGTTATTGTAAATTTGTTTTATTTAAAGGACAGAATTCTGTTAATACAATAATTTTGTATTTATACAGTTTTTATATTAATGTATATACTGTACAATAATAATAATAATTTAAAATATAACATTTTCAGAAATGCATTTTCATGCAGGACAGAATCCTGTTAATGTAATAATTGTATAATTATAATAACTTTATACTAATGTATACATAATTTTGAATTTTATATTTCTTTAAATGTATTTTTATTTAACAGACATAATTCTTTTATAATAATAAATATAATATAATACATTATATGAATGTATAATAATAATAATGTATTTTAAATTTGATATTTGTGTAAATTTATTTTTATTTAAAGGACAGAATTCTGTTAATACAGTAATTTTATATTTGTAAAACTTTTTTATTAATGTATATATGATAACAATAATAATTTATTCAGAAATGTATTTTTATTTAAAGGACAGAATTCTGGTAATATTTTTATTTGTAATATTTGACAGTAAACAGAATTCTGTTAATACAGTAATATATTTGTAATATATTAATATAACACATTAATGTTAAGTATGTTTTATTTTATTAATAAACATATAATCAGAAATGATATAATAATTTAAAATTACATTTTTCAGAAATGTATTTTTATTTAAAGGACAGAATTCTGGTAATATTTTTATTTATAATATTTTACATTAATGTATAGTAGTAGTAATAATAATAATAATATTTTATAATTGTACATATTTTATACATTTATTTTTATTTAAAGGACCGAATTTTGTTAATATAATAACTTTAATTTATAATATTTTTACATTAATGTATAATAATAACATTAATTTTAAATTGTATATTTTTGTAAATGTATTTTATTTAAAGGACAGAATTCTGTTAATACAATAATTTAATATTTGTAAAAAAAAATTAGTTATGTATATATGATAACAAAAATAATTTAAAATAATTTTTTTCAGTAATATATTTTATTTAAAGGACAGACTTCTGTTAATATTTTTATTTATAATATTTTACATTAACGTGTAATAATAATATTTTTTTATTTTATTTTAAATTTAATATTTTTATATATATTTTTTTATTTAAAAGACACAATTCTGTTATAATAATTATCTAGTAAATATTTTTACATTAATGTACAATAATAATAATAATTTAAAATACATTTTTTGTAAAAAAAAAAAAATATTTAAAGGAATTCACACATTTGTGACGTTTTAAACCAACATACAAAATTACTTCTAGACAGAACAAGCATTTTTGTAATTAACTTTATTACATATTACATAAAATTGCGTAATATAAGTCAAAACCTCATGGTAAACCTGCGTGACAACTAGCCCCGGTCTACACACAGTCTGGACTAAACATCTCAAATACTTCCTTTGAATGTTTCCGGTAGTTAAGTGTTAAGTGTCCTGGGCTGCGTTTCCCAAAAGCATCGTAAGCCTAAGAAGTTCGTAAAATCGATCGTACGACTGATCTTAATATTGCGGTCCGTTTCCCAAAAGCATCGTAAGCCTAAGAAGTTCGTAAAAACGATCGTACGACAGATCTTAATATTACGGTCTGTTATATTCTGTATAAATACGGAGACAACCAACCTCTCAGGTATGATGCACTCGGGAGACACCGGGCGGTCCGAATGATCAAAAATGCGTGACAATGCATCGGGCTTGATGTTCTTAGAACCCGGCCGATAGGAGATGGAAAAATCAAAACGTCCGAAAAATAGTGACCAACGAGCCTGCCTGGAGTTAAGACGTTTGGCAGACTGAATATATTCGAGATTCTTATGGTCGGTCCAAACCACGAAAGGAACCCCCGAACCCTCTAGCCAATGACGCCATTCCTCCAACGCTAGCTTGACGGCCAGCAACTCTCTGTTATCGATGTCGTAATTGCGTTCGGCAGGGGACAATCGATGGGAAAAAAACGCGCAGGGATGCATCTTGTCGTCCGAGGTGGCACGCTGGGATAGCACTGCACCTACCCCCACCTCTGACGCGTCGACCTCCACCACGAACTGGCGTGTGGGATCAGGGGCCCGGAGAATAGACGCCGAAACGAAACGGCTTCTGAGTTTGGTGAATGCAGCCTCGGCTGCATTCGACCACCTGAACGCCATCTTGTTGGAGGTCAAGGCAGTCAGAGGAGCGGCTAGTTGGCTGAAATTGCGAATAAAATGCCGGTAAAAATTAGCGAACCCCAGAAACCTCTGCAGGGCCTTGCGGGAATCAGGGGTTGGCCAACTTACCACAGCCTTAACCTTGTCAGGATCCATGCGAACCCCCTCAGGCGACACGATGAAGCCCAAGAAAGGAACCGACTGTGCATGGAACACGCATTTCTCCGCCTTGACAAAAAGCCCATTCTCTAACAGCCTCTGGAGTACTCGCCTGATGTGTTGAACATGTTCCTGGAGAGAAGAAGAAAAAATCAATATGTCATCCAGGTAGACATATATGAACTGATCGACCATATCTATCAACACGTCATTGACGAGTGCTTGGAAGACCGCGGGAGAGTTAGAAAGCCCGAACGGCATAACCAAATATTCAAAGTGCCCTCTGGGGGTATTAAACGCGGTCTTCTACTCATCCCCCTCTCTTATGCGAACCAAATGATAGGCGTTTCTAAGATCTAACTTGGTGAAGATGGATGCTCCTGCAACCTCTCGAAAGCTGAAGACATCTACGGCAAAGGATAAGTATTCTTTACCGTGATGTTGTTCAAGCCTCGGTAGTCAATACAAGGTCGCAGAGAGCCATCCTTCTTCGCGACAAAAAAAATCCTGCCCCCGCTGGAGAAGAAGAGGGGTGGATAATCCGGCTGTCAGAGAATCAGAAATATATTTCTCCATGGCCTCCCTTTCAGGAACAGAAAGCGAGTATAATCTGCCCTTAGGCGGAGACATACCTGGTACTAACTCTATAGCACAGTCGTAGGGACGATGAGGAGGAAGAGAAGTGTCCCTGGACTTACTGAACACTTCCTTCAGGTCGAGATACTCCTCGGTCACGTTTGACAGGCTCCCCATCTCATCCTGCAACAAAGAACAAGAAACAGAAAAACCAGCAGACACAAGACAAGAGGCATAACAGTCTTTACTCCACTCAGAGATGGTGTTGTGACCCCAATCCACCCGAGGATTGTGTTGTGTGAGCCAGGGGTGACATAACACCACCGGAGCCAGTGGTGAGTTGGTGATGAGAAAAGTGATAGTCTCTGAGTGATTGCCTGAGGTGATGAGGGTTATGGGTATTTTGGAGAGGCTGATCTCGGGAAGCGATTGTCCATTGAGGGCGCTGACAGAGATCTTGTGACGGAGTGACACCATAGGGATGTAAAGAAGTTGTGCCAGGGAAATGTCCAACAGGTTACCCTCGGCTCCGGAGTCTAACAGTGCCATCCCATCGTGTCGTCCGGCCGCCCATTGCAACCTCACCGGGAGGAGGGTGGTGGATGAGGCTTTGTTAAGAGACACGCCACCCGACAGTAACCTCAGACCTACTGTCGAGCTTGATCTTTTACTGGGCAGCTCGCCAGGAAATGGCCAACCGCGCCGCAGTACAAACATAGTCCCCTCATCCTCCGACGATCTCTCTCCTCCCGGGAGAGCCGAGCTCTACCCACCTGCATGGGTTCGTCAACCGACGAGTGACTGACCGTATCGCCAGTGTTGAGGGAAGGATATTCTGGTGTACACTTGCGTCGACCAAGCCGATCGCGTTGCTGAAGCCGCGCATCCACGCGTAAGGCTAGATCCACAAGCTCGTCCAATCCGGTGGGTAACTCCACCGTGTAAATCTCCTGTTGGATACGGTCAGCCAGCCCATGCAGGAACATATCCCACTGCGCCTTCTCGTTCCACTCACACTCCGCCGCCAGGGTCCGGAACTGAATGGAATAGTCGGAAACGGATTGCTCCCCCTGGTGGAGATCGGCCAGCATGCGCGCTGCCTCGCGCCCAACCAGCGCGCGATCGAACACTCTCCTCATCTCCTGGGAAAGTGAGCGGAACGAGGAACAACATGGATGGCAATTCTCCCACACCGCCGTTCCCCACAATGCTGCCTTCCCTGACAGCAACGTCAGCACTAAAGCCACCTTAGATGCCTCCGTGGCGAAAGTCTGGGGCTGGAGAGAGAAAAACATAGAACACTTAGTCAGGAACGCTCTACAGAGGTTAGGATCTCAAGGTTCAAGGTTCTTGTTTATTTGTCACATACACAATCATGCAGGGTATAATCAGTAGTGAAATGTAGGTATCTCCGGCATACACTTCCGGTGTAGGGAGTCTGGGTTCGTGCTGAGGGTTGTTGTTCCCGGGGACTGGGAGAATCGGCGGTGTGGGTGGCGCAGCGGGTGATCTTAATAGTTGCAACTGGGTGGTGAGCTCGGACACCTGCGCTACTAATGCCTGCACAGCTCGTCCGGTGTTCAACATATTCTCCTCCTGTTGATCCATACGAGCGTTGTTGGCTAACAGTTCCTGAAAACCATGAGTCTCCGCTGAATCCATACTGTGGTCAGATCCTTTTGTCATAAATAAAGACTGGAGGATTCAAGTTGCGGAAACAAGAACTGTTTATTGCAAACACGTCAGACAGGTGAAACTGAGGAAACAAGGTTGAGCTCTCCGTAGGTTGGGGCAGGTAGCGCAGGGAAACAATGTGCAGCCAAGTGTCCGGTGATAGAGTCCAGGAACGGCAGAGATCAGGAATCACGGAAGCAGGAATCAGGAATGGACTGAAAATGACACGAGATGACTGAGGAGACAATCTGAGGATCTGACAACACAAGACAGTGTGACAGGATCTGGATGATAGCAGCCCTCAATCAGACATCACAGCTGGAGTGAATCAGCCTCAATCAGACACACCCACACACAGACACCTGCACACACACACACACAACAGAGCGAGGATGGGATCGTGAGCCCATGAACCGTGACAATAATTAAAGCTTTTGATTGTACTTTATTGTACACTTTATCACTCGTTTTTTAAATTTATATAAAATGAAATAATTAAAAAGGGCACAAAACAAAACAAAAATACACATCTAAATTAAATGACTGAACAAAAAAAATAATAAAAGAAGTAATGTAGGAAATATGCTTCAAAGACCGGGAAAAATAGCTATAAAAATCTGTCAATGGCTTGCTGACGTTCATGAAAACCAGCCATGTATTGGACCCGGAAATAACGTCTTGCAGATATTATATATTATTATTATATATTATATTATAAATTTGTTAACATTTCAATAAACGAGCGTGTACTACAATTACGAGGCATTCTATAAATTGACATTTCAGCACTTGACCAACAGATAGCGACTCCTAAGTAACACTTAAAGCACGGCTACGTGTGATTGTGTTAAGTGCATTTTTGGGAAACACACGTGAAACAATAACGAACGTTCGTAAAATGACTCGTAGAAAACGCTCATAAGTGCTAAGCTCGATCGTTATGGAGAAACCCAGCCCTGATCGTATGCTGTTGTAGAATCAGACGTTCTTTGATCTTCTTCGCTGCTTTGAAGGTGTAATAATTCTCTGTAGCTCCAGCGGCTGCGGTTCTGGGATGTTGTGGAAGATGCTGATAGTTTTGGGAAACCCAGGAAGGTTTAGACGAGTCTAGACATCAGCGAGATGCTCTTGAGATGATCTCACCTATATGATGTAGTATCGGTTTGATGGAGGGACGGAAGATGTGTCTCAGTTTGACTCGAAAACATTTCCCCGTCATATTCAGATATCATAGCAATAGTGAAAACAAGCACATGTTACAGCATCTGTGTACTTCCCTCTTCAGTGAAAGTTTGAGTTCAGCCTGATTTGAACCAGCGTTTATACTAAGTGTGTTCCTGATGTCAAGAAGTAGATGTGAACCCATAACCTTCTCGTGGTTTGCCCACAGTGTGGTTTTATGCTGGACTTTCCAGAACCAGCACAGTCTTACATGTGTGTGATGCTGAGCTTTCTCTGATTAGGGATATAATCAGCCTTCTCTGACTTTCTCTCAATGATCATGTAGAGACACATACAATGTTGGGTGTAACTAAGTAATTAGTTACTGTAATTTACTTACATGTCCCTTGAAAAAGTAAAAGATTACTCTTATTGTTTCTGTAATTTAATTACAGTTATGTAATTTAACTTAATACTGTGACTGTAGAACATTTAATAGTGGATTTAACATCAAGTCTAATCTTAAAATGCATGCTTTTTATGCACCTTCTCACTTTAAATACTTTGGTGAGTTAATAAGAATATTGTTAACACTTTAGTGTCCAATTCTCACTATTAACTAGTTGGTTATTAACATGAATATTACAGGGATATTGGCTGTTTATTATTACTTAAGCATGTATTAATGTCTTATTCTGAAGACCTTATTCTAAATCCTTAATCTACTCAATTCTTGAACTTAATTGTCAACAACTACTTTACTAAGTATTAATAAGCAGTAGTATATTGAGGCAAAAGTCATAGTTAATAGTGAGAATTGGACTCTAATCTAAAGTGTGACCAGAATAATTGATGTAGTTATGTATTATTTATTTGAAAGAATTAAAAGAACATTTCATGTGTATCCTCGTATCATTCATTAACTTGTCGAGGTTGATATAGGATTTAGAAAGTAATAAGTAATTAAATACTTTTTGGAGAGAGTAATTTGTACAGTTATCTAATTACACTGTTGAAGATGTAATTAGTAACTAGTAATTAATTACTTTTTTTTTTTATTCTTTATTTATTAAATATTTAGATTTATAACTTTTTACAGCAGAGCCCAAGATCTGCCCATATAAAAAAATTAAATAAAAATACATTCAGGATTTCGAGAGGTCTGATACAGTGTCAATAAGGTCCAACCAAAATTGTATTGTCTTTCTGGTGGCACCATGTATTTTGGCTGTGGTACACTCCAAACGGGCAATGTCCAGCAAGTATGACATCCACGTCAATCTAACTGGGGTAGATGGATCCAACCACAGTTTTAAAATAACCTTTTTGGCAGCAGTGAGATCAGCAGATAGAATCCTTTTTTGATTGACAGACAACGACAGCGACGAATCATCCAGCAAAAGAAAAGGCAATGGGTCCTTTTGGATCTGAGTCTTCAGAAGATCTGACAATATGTCCTGTACCAGGGACCAGAGCAAGGCAATTCGGGGACAGTCCCAGAACATATGTACAGTGCACAGCATAAAAGAGTACACCCCCTCTGTTACCTTTACTTGGATGACATGTTAGGGTTCTTTGGAGATATAATGTTCCAACAAGCCTGCTTGATCAATTACCAAAGAAGAATGTCAAAATTATTCAGCAAAATAAGATTCTTATCAAAGTGATAAAATTATATGTATCAAAAATGAGTACACCCTCCTGAAAGTTACAAAAAAAAATGTGTATAGGTTCAAGGCTATTTTTGATCAACAGGTGAGTATATTGAACCAAAACTTTTAAAGACAAGTAATTTCCTGACAATTAACAGTGTTATATAGCCCACTGAATCATACTCAGACTTAATGCTGGCAGCAGTGGAACCGTTGGGAGAGAACTGCCAGGTGACTTATTTCTTAGCATAAAAGAGGACAATGATACAAGAGGAATACCAAATTATTGTTTTAAGTGTGAAAATATAGCAGAAGTAGCACCGACATTCAAAAACAATGGACTTGTGACAAGGCTCCTGAAATAATCAGGTCTTCACTTTGTTTTCATTTATTGATGAGTGAATTTTTGCATTGTCCAGAGCAATCAATCACAGAGTGACGCAGCCTGCAGAAGTGACATGCATGGTTGTTGTCACCACTAGAATTACTACTGTAGCCAAAGAAAATAAACCATTTAACTCTTCCAGGCCCATCTACAAAATAGAGACTTCTGGGATCCATACTCTGTTCAAGAGACCAAGTCAATCATTTCGATCCAAAAGCATCCAAAATGTTCTGTCTAGAGGAGGAGTACAGTGAGAAGTGTTTGGTACACAGTGAGTGGTAGTAAAGCTTTATAAATTATGCTGATTCTTTACAACGCTGTCATGAATTCCACACTCTGTGTGAGAATACAAAAACTTGAAACAGAAGATGCACCCTCCCCTCACCCTGCATTACTGGGCATTTTTTCAGCATGACAATAAGATATTCATTCTCCCAATGAAAATTTCAGTGGACATGTATTTAACATCTTAGCACTCTTGAGCAGCTGTGGGGGATTCAGTAGAGATGAGCAAAACTTTAAAGACCAGAGCATAATCGTCCTCCAGGAGTTAAACAGGACAGATGTGAAAATTTGTCATGAACTTGTACACTCAGTGCCAAGAAGGGTCAGAGCAGTATACTTAAAGTTCTGGAGGACATCCTAAGTACTAGAATATTATACATTTGCTGAATTAAATCTAGGGTGTACTCATTTCTGCAATCATTCATTTAAACAAAATCGGCTAATTTACTTATCTTACAGAAAATATTGGCATATATTTTGTTGTTTTTATTAAGTATATGTTTAATACATTTCAATTTTGCCATCTTTCCATGAATTATATTAGTAATCATTAAGAAAATACATATTTTATATTTATTCAGAGGGGGTGTACTCATTTATGCTGTGCACTGTATATATGTACCTTGACTAGAGCTATTACACAGGTGACAGAAGGGGTCAGACTTTCTTTTCATTTTATATAATAAACAAGGAGTGGCATATACCTTATAGATTAACTTATAATGGATCATTTGGTGAGCTGGGTTTCCTCAGACATTGTCCCAATCAATCACAGTGTTTAGTCTTCTTTCCCAGAAACCCTCAGTCGGAATGTTTGAATACTGTCGTACCACAAGTGATTTATAAATTATATTCACAATACCTCTAGAAGCCATACTAGAATCTATCCAATTTACCATAGGATGAGGAGATATTTTAATCGACCAGGGTAATTAATTACTTTTTTAATAACTTACCCAACACTGATCACGCATACTTTCCAGTTCATTCATTATTCATGATGTTTACTTTTATTGATTCGACTCTTCGGAAAACCTAAAAATGTAGTCGACTTAATTATTGAATTTCAGTTGTGCATCAGTTTTTAAAAAAATACACAAACATCAAAAACTGGACATAAAAATATTACATAAGAATGTAATTTCAAACTGCTTTGGAGCGCAGACTTTGGTCTCTTTTTAAAGACGACACTTCTTTAAGACTATTTATTTAGTTTATTATGAGAAATGCACAAAAATACTATTTTAAAAATGTATATGAAATATATATTTTCCAAAACATGTTTCACTCTGAAACTGAAGAAAATCAAAGCCATAAATCTAAAGTTGTTGTTCCAAATTTGAGGTTGATATCACAAAAAAAAAAAAAAACGCTTCCACTAGATTTTTTCAATTCAGCACCTGATTTTTTATTTCTTTTTTTATTTTGTGTGTGTGAGTGTGTGTGTGTGTGTGTGTGTGTGTGTGTGTGTGTGTTCACAAAGCAAAGGCCAAAACCTATACCAAGTTTCATACCATTCTGATGAAGTAAATGACCGAAATGAATCCAAAATGACCGAAGAGCACCAGAGGGTTAAATGCCAGTTTCTGTACCTACATAAAGAATATATATATATATATACAGTATATATATTACTGTCTTGAATTTGCCAATGATAAGCAACAACATTAATCGTGATGCATTATTATTATTATTATGCATAATAATTATCCCATTATCATGATGCATTGTTATTATTATTTTCTTTAAAACTACCATTCAGACACACACACACATATTAATTTCTCAGTGCACACATGCAAACCACCCTCTGATATACCAACACCCACACAATTATAATTACATTATATGAATTTAATAGGCCTTTTTTTTCCGGCAGAAGTGAAAAACAGGAAAAAGTGAGTATTTGTTCCATAAGTCAAGCCTGATAAAATGGTGAAATTTCTTAAAATGTTAGTAAAATTTAATTTATAAATAATAATAATTTTTAGTTTTATATTTCTCTAAATTGTTCTTTATTTGAAGGACAGAATTCTGTTAAAATATTTTTATTTATAATATTTGTACATTAATATACAGTGGGTACGGAAAGTATTCAGACCCCCTTAAATTTTTCACTCTGTTATATTGCAGCCATTTGCTAAAATCATTTAAGTTCATTTTTTTTCCTCATTAATGTACACACAGCACCCCATATTGACAGAAAAACACAGAATTGTTGACATTTTTGCAGATTTATTAAAAAAGAAAAACTGAAATATCACATGGTCCTAAGTATTCAGACCCTTTGCTCAGTATTTAGTAGAAGCACCCTTTTGATTTAATACAGCCATGAGTCTTTTTGGGAAAGATGCAACAAGTTTATTTGGGGATCCTCTGCCATTCCTCCTTGCAGATCCTCTCCAGTTCTGTCAGGTTGGATGGTAAACGTTGGTGGACAGCCATTTTTAGGTCTCTCCAGAGATGCTCAATTGGGTTTAAGTCAGGGCTCTGGCTGGGCCATTCAAGAACAGTCACGGAGTTGTTGTGAAGCCACTCCTTCATTATTTTAGCTGTGTGCTTAGGGTCATTGTCTTGTTGGAAGGTAAACCTTTGGCCCAGTCTGAGGTCCTGAGCACTCTGGAGAAGGTTTTCGTCCAGGATATCCCTGTACTTGGCCGCATTCATCTTTCCCTCGATTGCAACCAGTCGTCCTGTCCCTGCAGCTGAAAAACACCCCCACAGCATGATGCTGCCACCACCATGCTTCACTGTTGGGACTGTATTGGACAGGTGATGAGCAGTGCCTGGTTTTCTCCACACATACCGCTTAGAATTAAGGCCAAAAAGTTCTATCTTGGTCTCATCAGACCAGAGAATCTTATTTGTCACCATCTTGGAGTCCTCCATGCGGGCTTTCATGTGTCTTGCACTGAGGAGAGGCTTCCGTCGGGCCACTCTGCCATAAAGCCCCGACTGGTGGAGGGCTGCAGTGATGGTTGACTTTCTACAACTTTCTCTCATCTCCCGAATGCATCTCTGGAGCTCAGCCACAGTGATCTTTGGGTTCTTCTTTACCTCTCTCACCAAGGCTCTTCTCCCCCGATAGCTCAGTTTGGCCGGACGGCCAGCTCTAGGAAGGGTTCTGGTCGTCCCAAACGTCTTCCATTTAAGGATTATGGAGGCCACTGTGCTCTTAGGAACCTTAAGTGCAGCAGAATTTTTTTTGTAACCTTGACCAGATCTGTGCCTTGCCACAATTCTGTCTCTGAGCTCTTCAGGCAGTTCCTTTGACCTCATGATTCTCATTTGCTCTGACATGCACTGTGAGCTGTAAGGTCTTATATAGACAGGTGTGTGGCTTTCCTAATCAAGTCCAATCAGTATAATCAAACACAGCTGGACTTTCAAATGAAGGTGTAGAACCATCTCAAGGATGATCAGAAGAAATGGACAGCACCTGAGTTAAATATATGAGTGTCACAGCAAAGGGTCTGAATACTTAGGACCATGTCATATTTCAGTTTTTCTTTTTTAATAAATCTGCAAAAATGTCAACAATTCTGTGTTTTTCTGTCAATATGGGGTGCTGTGTGTACATTAATGAGGAAAAAAAATGAACTTAAATGATTTTAGCAAATGGCTGCAATATAACAAAGAGTGAAAAATTTAAGGGGGTCTGAATACTTTCCGCACCCACTGTATATATATACAGTATATATTACTGTCTTGAATTTGCCAATGATAAGCAACAACATTAATCGTGATGCATTATTATTATGCATAATAATTATCCCATTATCATGATGCATTGTTATTATTTTCTTTAAAACTACCATTCAGACACACACACACATATTAATTTCTCAGTGCACACATGCAAACCACCCTCTGATATACCAACACCCACACAATTATAATTACATTATATGAATTTAATAGGCCTTTTTTTCCCGGCAGAAGTGAAAAACAGGAAAAAGTGAGTATTTGTTCCATAAGTCAAGCCTGATAAAATGGTGAAATTTCTTAAAATGTTAGTAAAATTTAATATATAAATAATAATAATTTTTAGTTTTATATTTCTCCAAATTGTTCTTTATTTAAAGGACAGAATTCTGTTAAAATATTTTTATTTATAATATTTGTACATTCATATATAATAATAATAATTATTATTATTACATATTTAATATTTTTAGAGGGTTAAATGCCAGTTTGTGTACATAGTCAATGTTGTTTTTTTATGGTAACACATGTTAATTTCTCAGTGCTCACAAACATACAAACAGCACTCATATATTTTACCAACACCCACACAATTATAATTACATTAGACCTTTTTTTTTTTTGTCTGGCAGAAGCAGAATATAGGAAAAAGTGAGTAATGCCAAACCTGTGAAAATCAGGTGGGAGAAAAAGAATTAAAATAGTAAAAATTTTGAAGCATTGCCAACAGAATTAAGCCTGTTAACAAAGAATGCATTATTAAATATTTAATGTGTTTCAAAAAGGACATTTTTGTCCTTGAGGTCCTGAGCATAACTATTTCCCATAACAATTTTGGTGTGTAAAATAGATTTATGAAAGGGTGAAATATTAAAATTCTAATAAAAATACATAACTGAGAAAATGCTGTTTGCATTAACACAGACAAAATGATCAAAAGAGCTAAAAATGAAAAAGACAACAAATGTCCCTAAGTTTGCACACGAATTAAGGGGACGTCTGGACTTTCGTTATTTGGTGTGCACTATATTTCAAATGAAATAAAAGAGAAAGATGCCCCACTAAGATAAATTTCCACATCTGTCGTTCCTCTAAATGATAAGCTGAGCGTCACAGCTGTGATGAAAGCATCTTACAAGAAACTTTAAATGTCATGCATGCATGAAGTCAGCACATGCAATACTGTGATGCATTTTCCCCTAACTCTCTCTCTCTCAGGTTTACTGTGGTTCACCCACTCCTGTACGCTTCAGTAAATTTAGATCATCACAGACAGGATGAGGACCTTAACCCTTTAGTGACGCCGGAGCACGTGTAGAGTTCATGAGCTGCTTGATACACAAATAAAGAGAAAGGAGCGTCAGACTGTGACGCTGATTCAGGAACTTTTTGCACGTTATTCGCTTAACTGCACAAAGAGACGCCAGTAAAAACGCTGTAGCAATGTTATGGCAACACCCTAGCAACCACATAGCAACGTGCTGATAACAAGTCAACTCAAGTCATCTTAGCAACCACTAAAACACCCTAGTAACCACAAAGCAGTTTCCAGGCAGTCACTCACATTTTGTCCTGGAAATGTACAAGTTTTGTATTTTTATGCTTTTTATTTATTAAAATGTCACTGAATCAGTGTTACATATATATATATATATACTGCCGCTCAAAAGTTTGGGATCAGTAAGATTGTTAATGTTTTTTAAAGAAGTTTCTTCTGCTCATCAAGGCTGTATCTATTTGATCAAAAATACAGTAAAAATTGTATTCATCAAAGAAAATAGGAAACCAATATTAGAAATTGCAATAAGAATTCACAATATTACTGTTTTTTCTGTATTTTTGATCGAATAAATACAACCTTGATGAGCAGAAGAGACTCCCTTAAAAAACATTAAAAATCTTACTGATCCCAAACTTTTGAGCGGCAGTGTATATACTGTATATATATAACTCCAAATTAAATAATGAAGTGGACTCAATGGACTGGATGGATTCAATTCCCATGAGCAAAAAAATATGTATTGCTTGAATTCAAAGTAAGTTACTTTGGATAAATGTATCTGCCAAATACATCGTAGTGAAAAGTTGGGAATATGATTTTTTTTTAATTCTGCTCACCAAGGCTGTATTTATTTGATGAAAAATACAGTAAAAATTGTGAAATATTATTACAATGTAAAACAGCTGTTTTCTATGTGAATATCTGTTAAACTGTCATTTATTTCTGTGATCAAAGCTGTATTTTCAGCATCATTACTGCAGTCTTCAGTGTCACATGATCTTCAGAAATCATAATAATATGCTGATTTGCTGCTCAAGAAACATTTCTGATTATTATCAATGTTGAAAACAGTCGTGCTGCGCAATATTTTTGTGGAAACTTGATGCATTTTATTTTTTTTAGGATTCACAGATGAATAGAAAGTTCAAAAGAACAGCATTTATTTGAAATAGAAATCTTTTGTAACATTATAAATGTCTTTACTGACACTTTTGATCAATTTAATGCGTCCTTGATGAATAAAAGTGATCATTCTAGCAAATGATCCCAATGATGCTGAAAATACAGCGCTGCGTCACAGAAATAAATTACAGTTTAATATATATTTACAGAGAAAACAGCTGTTTTGAATCCTAATAATATTTCATAATTTTTACTGTATTTATGATCAAATAAATGCAGCGTTGGTGAGCAGAAGAGACTTAATTATTTGACCAGCAGTGTAAATGTAAATCTAAATCTTGGTGAATTCAGATCAGATATTAATGTGTGCTCATGTGATTTCTCACAGTATTTGTGATTTCCTGTAGCTCAAATGGTAGAGCATGGCGCTAGCAATGCCAAGATCATGGGTTCGATTCCCAGGGAAAGCAAGAGCTGATAAAATGTAAAACTGTAACTTGAATGCAATGTAAGTCGCTTTGGATAAAAGCGTCTGCTAAATGCATAAATGTAAATGTAAATGTATTTGTGAACTGCAGTATGCACTAGAAACCTTGGGAAAGTACCACACACTTACCTGGCCTTTCAATTATTACTGATCGAGCGTCTCATTCTCAGTCTCTCATATCTCATGTCTCTATATGAATGAAAGCTCTTCATTAAACTATCTGGTACGTGGTTTTTTTGAGCTGCATTGAAAAGGGAAGTGACATAATGGTTTATTTCTCATGGTTGAACATCTGTTTGGAGGTGAAGAATTACTCACCAGAAATATGCATGCTTTTCTCAAATACTCAGAATAGTGTTTATGATTGTAGTGCTTCTCAAATACTCAGAATAGTGTTTATGATTGTAGTGCTTCTCAAATACTCAGAATAGTGTTTACAAGCACAGAGTCCTGATTTAGTTTTCTTCCAGTCTTCATCCTAACAACCCTCGCTGACCTGTAATAACGCTTGGGAAGGATCCTGCGCGCTGGAAGTTTTGTTCTGACCGCATCAATCATATGCGAGCAGCGTAGGCTGTGAATTTCCAGCGTTTAGGGGCGTCCCCTGTTTCTCCAAACGTCCCCTCCCTCTCGCTCTCGTCGTCTGTTCTCTTCTCAGCAGCAATAAACCACTCATTTCCCCATCGATCTTAACTGTCCCCTCACACTTCACACTTACAGATGTGTGGAGATCAATGCATTCGACTCGAAGCATTAAAGCAAGTGTGACGGTTAAAGAAAGAGAGCATGTGCACTTTACAAACACACTGTTTGCATCAATCTTTTTAAGTTATGACAACCAGTGTTGGGGGTAATGCATTACAAGTAATACGAGTTACATAATCAGATTACTTTATACTAGTAAAGTAAAGCATTACTTTTTAATTTACAAGATTTACAGTATTTTTATTTATAATATTTTACATTAATGTGTAGTAATAATATTTTTATTTAAAGGACATAATTTTGTTAATATAATCATTTTTATTTATAATATTTTTACATTAATGTACAATAATAAACAGTGTTGGGGGTAATGCATTACAAATAATGCGAGTTACATAATCAGATTACTTTATACTAGTAAAGTAACGCATTACTTTTTAATTTACAAGATTTACAGTATTTTTATTTATAATATTTTACATTAATGTGTAGCAATAATAATAATAATATTTTTATTTTCAATTTTATATTTTTATAAATTTATTTTTATTTAAAGGACAGAATTTTGTTAATATAATAATTTTTATTTATAATATTTTTACATTAATGTACAATAATAAACAGTGTTGGGGTAATGCATTACAAATAATGCGAGTTACATAATCAGATTACTTTATTCAAGTAACTAAAGTAACACATTACTTTTTAATTTACAAGATTTACAGTATTTTTATTTATAATATTTTACATTAATGTGTAGCAATAATAATATTTTTATTTTATATTTTTATAAATGTATTTTTATTTAAAGGACAGAATTTTGTTAATATAATAATTTTTATTTATAATATTTTTACATTAATGTATAATAACCAGTGTTGGGGTAATGCATTACAGGTAATGTGAGTTACGTAATCAGATTACTTTTTTCAAGTAACTAGTAAAGTAACGCATTACTTTTTAATTTTCAAGAAAATATCTGAGTTACATTTTCAAATAAGTAACGCTAGTTACTTTGTTTTTCCCCATGTATTGATTGAAAGCTCCTCATGTTGAGAGAAATCAGGAGTAAGATGTTACTTTAGTTCTAGAATAAATGTGAACATGCATTAATTCATCTCACTCACAATAAAACAGATTCAGTGTTCCTCAAAATTAATAAAAACACTGAAATGCAACTCAGAATATGACGCAAACCTGCCATAATTAAATATGTAAAAAAAATACAAATATCCTTTATGTATTTAATCCCATTCTAATAAACTAGTGTCTTTGCTGCTGGCCTTTGATGATCCAATTCAATCATACTAATAAGCAAAAAATTACTTGAGATAAACTAACATTTGTTCTTCTTTCTTTATTGCTGAAGAGTTAAACTTTCTTCTTCTGTGTTCTACTGTTAGACGTGAATTTACTTTTCCTTCAGTCTGAGGCTTTTGGTGTGAAAGTATAACTTTTTATATTAAAAACACACAAGCAAGCCCTGCCCAGATTTGAAAAGTAACTCAAAAGTAACGTAATGCATTACTTTCCATTAAAAGTAACTAAGTAACATAATTAGTTACTTTTTTTAGGGAGTAATGCAACATTGTAATGCATTAATTTTAAAAGTAACTTTCCCAAACAATGATGACAACTTCTAATGAAATTATGCTTAAAGGGAGAATTCACCCCAAAATTAAAATTAGCTGTTTATTTACTCGCCTTCAGTCCATCAGAGATGGGTTTTTTCTTCAGTAGAACAATAAAGAAGATTTTTAGCATAAACCGTGAAAAACTTAAAAGAGTACACTTCCATATAGTGTTGCTTTCGTCAACGAAAATTATGACGAAATATCGTCGTCAACGAACCTTTATCACATGACGAAGACGAGACGAGACGCAACGTAAATGCTGGTCATGTGACGATGACGATAATTAAATGTATAATGCAATATCGTTGACGAATAAAAACGAGACTAAATGTGGTTTACAAAATAAAAACTATGCTAAAATGTCTCTTTATTTTCGTTGACCAAAACGAGACGAAACGAAATGTTATAACGTTATTTTGTCTCGTTTTGTCGCGTTTCCCGTGTCTCACTTCAGGGGCTGACTCAGGGTTGCCAGGTTTTCGCAACAAAACCCACCCAATTGCTACTCAAAACTACCCTAATCGCATTTCGAGGGGGGTTCCCCGGTAAAGTTCGCATTCCAGGGGCTAAATATCACATTATTGGGGTCGCTTTAACCCGCGAACATGAAAAACAACAGTGTTAAAGTAGCCCAATTCTGCGGGAAAACCGCGGACATGGCAACACTCTTCGCAGACGCAGGCGACGTCACTTCCTCAAGCTCCACTCGCGCATTATTTAGAAGACGACAACAAACAAAGTTAAGTCTGACACAGAGAAAGGGACTTCATCTGACTTCAGTTTACAAGCAATACAAGTAACAGACACACATTTTAGTATGTTATTGTAGCTCGAGCATTCAAGCACCTTCTTTCTCTTTGTTAAACTTGAATGTATTAAAAAAAAATTCTGGCATTGTCATGTGATGCTATTTTATTGTATTTATTGTTTTTATTTATTTAAATTTATGTGTGTGTACTTCTAATATGTTTGGTTGGTAAAATAAATGTTGTAAATTCAAATCAGAGCGTCTTTGGATGTATTTTTAAGTCTAAGGTAACAATAATATAATAAGATAACCTTGTTTGAAATGGGTTTGGCTAAAAGAAAATGTTGGTTTCGTCTATACTGCTAGGTACTTATACTATATTGACTGGGTTAAATAGAATTGCATTATTAAAAAGAGACTAAAATACAATTTTCATTGACTAAAACTAGACTAAATGTCATCAGTTTTCGTCGACTAAAACTAGACGAAAATAGTCATGGATAATTCTGACTAAAATAAGACTAAAATGCTCAGACTTCGTTGACTGAAACTTGACTAGACTAAAAAGAGTATGAACGTGACTAAAACTAATAAAAACTAAAATGACAGCTTCACACAAAGACTAGGCTAAAACTAAAATTAAAACAGGCCGCCAAAAACAACACTACTTCCATAATGTACTTAAAGTGCTCTATTTTCACGCACTAATTTTGTACTTAATATACTAAAAATTATTCTTTAGTATTTCTTAAGATAAACATCTAAGTGTAGTCAACTGTGCTATTTTGGGACACCGTGAATATGCACTTTTAACATACTATCTGTATTTAAAAATGTATTTAGTCAGCACTTGTAGTACACTTAAAAGCACATTTTAGTTCATATTCATAAGTCAAGTCACTTTTATTTATATAGCGCTTTTAACAATACAGATTGTGTCAAAGCAGCTTTACAGTATTAAATAGGAAATATAGTGTGTAATAATACAAAAGGACAACAATAAACACTCAATTTTGGTTAAAGTCAGTTCATCATTGATTCAGTGATGTTATTGTCCAGCTCAGTTCAGTTCTAATAGTATCTGTGCAATCATGTTGACGATATCGCTGGAAATTATATTATTAAAACACCCAATAATGATGTGAAACGTGGATGTTTTACACGTCTAAAGCATATAAAGTGAATAAACTAGCCTTTATCAGCGCACCTTTTTACATAAACACTGAGAAACCATAAAAACTCATCGGTCTTTGGTCCGAGTCGAACTGTTTGCTCAGTTCAATCATCGCTGAATGATTCATTCATCACAGAATCAGATTCGCCGATATTTCGGCTCATTTCCAGTCGGAGTGACTGTCAGGCGTCTGAAAGCGAGTTTTTATTAAATAACTTGTAGATCTGTGCTGCTCGAGCCATGAACTGTGTCAGAAGATTCATTCTGATCTTGTGAACTGATTCACTAAAAAGAACCGGTTCAAAAGAATCATTTGTTCACAAACCAGACATCACTCCGGACCGTTTGTCTGAGTGTTACAGATATAATAATGTTATAAATGATGTTCAGTTCTTGCACAGACTGATTGTTTCGCTTCATAAGACCTCAATATAACGTCAGGAGCCATGCGTATTAATTTTGTGTTGCCTGTATATGTTTTTTCGACTCTCTAAGTGATGGTTCCCATTGGCTTACATTATTTAAATATGTATTTAGTGACCACTTGTAGTACACTTGAGTGTACTAGTGTATGAAAGATGGGTTCAAGTGGTGACTAAATACATTTTTAAATACAGAGATAGTATGTTAAAAGCACATTTTAGTTCATATTCATGGTGTCCCAAAATAGCACAGTTGATCTTAAGAAGTACTAAAGAATCATTTTTAGTATATTAAGTACAAAATTAGAGCGCGAAAATAGAGCACTTTAACTACATTATGGAAGTTTCTTATTCAGTTTGCTTTATTACATAAACATTTTTACATTTAAATTCAAAAATTTGAATGTGTTCTAAACAGTTCTGCTTTAATTCTTCATGGCGTAGATACGATACTTAGACACGATAAGTGATTATTTGAGTTACCGTCGTCTTTCTATCAGCTCAAACCCATCTGGCCTCTGGCCTCAACAAGGCATTTTCACACAGATCTGCTGCTTACATATTTTCTCTTTTTCCGACCATTCTCTGTAAAACCTTTGTGTGAAAATCCCAGTAGATCAGCACTTTGTCAAATACTCAGACCAGCCCTTTTGACACTTAAATCAGCTTTCTTCCCCATTCTGATGCTCGGGTTGAACTTCAGCAGATCGTCTTGGCCACGTCTACATGCCTAAACGCACTGAGACGCTGCCATGTGATTGGTTAATTAGATATTTGCATTAATGAGCAGTTGAAAAGAAATGAATGCTTTTATGTTAATTGATAAGTAAAGACTTTTATTGATAGGAAATAAATGCTGTTCTATTGAACTTTCTATTCATCTGTGAATCCTGAAAAATAAAATGTATCACAGTTTCAACAAAAATATTGTGCAGCACGACTGTTTTCAACATTGATAATAATCAGAAATGTTTCTTGAGCAGCAAATCAGCATATTAGAATGATTTCTGAAGATCATGTGACACTGAAGACTGGAGTAATGATGCTGAAAATACAGCTTTGATCACAGAAATAAATTACAGTTTAACATATAAATATAATAAATTACAGCTGTTTTAATTCTAATAATATTTTACAATTTTTACTGTATCAAATAAATGCAGCCTTGGTGAGCAGAAGAGACTTCTTTAAAAACATAAAAAGTCTTATGATCCAAATTGTTGTTTATATATATATATTATGTTTATATATATATATACAGTATATATATATATATATATACATACAGTATTGTATGTATATACATTTGGTGTTGACAGTATGAGAATGAGTCAAACTGTTGTTAAAAATACTTGTGTATTTGTAAACACTAAACAAAGGAAACAGAAGTGATTGATCAAATAAAATTAAATGTGCTGCATGAATAGAATTAAGTGACTTCAGCTGTAGTTTAGTATGAAATGCGACTGTGACGCTTGAGTTAGAATCAACCACTAGTGTGTGTTTATGGCTGTATTCTGCATTACAGCAGATGACTTCAGAAAACATCCATTTCTTCATCAAGTTCTCAGTGGTTCATGATGAAACTTTCACTTTTTCAACATGAAGATCTTCAATCCTTTCGTTTATATGTTTTGACACTTATATCCGTGTGTGTGTCTCTGTGTGTGTGTGTGTGTGTCTGTGTGTGTGTGTGTGTGTGTGTGTCTGTGTGTGTGTGTTGTGTGTGTCTGTGTGTGTGTGTCTCTCTCTGTGTGTGTGTGTGTGTGTGTGTGTGTGTGTGTCTCTGTGTGTGTGTGTGTGTGTGTCTCTGTGTGTGTGTGTGTGTGTGTGTGTCTCTGTGTGTGTGTGTGTGTGTGTGTGTGTGTGTGTGTGTGTGTGTGTGTGTGTGTGTGTGTGTGTGTGTGTGTGTGTGTCTCTGTGTGTGTGTGTGTGTGTGTGTGTGTGTGTGTCTCTGTGTGTGTGTGTGTGTGTGTGTGTGTCTGTGTGTGTGTGTGTGTGTGTGTGTGTCTCTGTCTGTGTCTGTGTGTGTCTGTGTGTGTGTGTGTGTGTGTGTGTGTGTGTCTCTGTGTGTGTGTGTGTGTGTGTGTGTGTGTGTGTGTGTGTGTGTGTGTGTATATGTGTGTGTGTCTGTCTGTGTCTGTGTCTGTGTGTGTGTGTGTGTGTCTCTGTGTGTGTGTGTGTGTGTGTGTGTGTGTGTGTGTGTGTGTGTGTGTGTGTGTGTGTGTGTGTGTGTGTGTCTGTGTGTGTGTGTGTGTGTGTGTGTGTGTGTGTCTCTGTGTGTGTGTCTCTGTGTGTGTGTGTGTGTGTGTGTCTCTGTGTGTGTGTGTGTGGGTGTGTGTGTCTGTGTGTGTGTGTGTGTGTGTGTGTACCTCTTATAGGTGCTAGAATACACATTAAACATTATTATGTAACATTATTATAAACATTATTTGAAAACTCATTGTTTAGTTAACCTGCCATTGCAAACTGTTCATTTTTTGGACACCCCATTTAACCCAAGGCTGCATTTATTTGATCAAAAATACAGTAAAAATTGTGAAATATTATTAAAATTCAAAACAGCAGTTTTCTATGTGAATATGTGTTAAACTGTAATTTATTTCTGTGATCAAAGCTGTATTTTCAGCATCATTACTCCAGTCTTCAGTGTCACATGATCTTCAGAAATCATAATAAGATGCTGATTTCCTCAAATTAATTATTATTATTTGGAATACACACTATTTACCTGTTTAACCCAGTTAGTTTGTTAAGCAGGTCATCTGAGGTAAAATGTGGAAAATTGCGTGAGACAGTCATTTAGTGAATAACGGGTTCAGCCCAACGAGTGAAAATCCCTGATTGACTCACACCAACTGAACTAATCACAGATTATTGATCAAGAAAAGTAGACAAAGTGGCATAACTGAATATGAGACAGCAAAAATAAATAAATCAATACATGTATAAAACAAACACTAAGCTGTATCTCGTGTCTTTGATTGCCACCTGTCATCATCATCATTATATATATATATATGTGACCCTGGAGCACAAAACCAGTCATAAGTGTCAATTTTTTTAAATTAAGTTTTATACATCATCTGATAGCTGAATAAATAATATTTCATTGATGTATGGTTTGTTATGATAGGACAATATTTGTAAATCTGGAATCTGAGGGTGCAAAAAAATCTAAATATTGAGAAAATCACCTTTAAAGTTGTTCAAATGAAGTTCTTAGCAATGCATATTACTAATCAAAAATTAAGTTTTGATATATTTATGGTAGGAAACTTAGAAAATATCTTCATGGTACATGATCTTAATATCCTAATGATTTTTGGCATAAAAGAAAAATGTATAATTTTGACCCATACAATGTATTGTTGTCTATTGCTACAAATATACCTGTGTTACTTATGACTGCTTTTGTGCTCCAGGGACACATATATATAATTATCATTATATATAATTGTGTTGTTTGCGAAGGAAAATCCCTAATTGTAGTTTTACTAATATTAATACAGGCAGCAACTTCCCAGTAATACTTTTGATTTCCTTGATATTTTATAATAGTGAGTTATTGATTTCAATCCCCTCTAAACACTGAATTTGCATAGGCCGGTATTTTACCCCATAAATTTCCGTTGGTGGGAGTTTTTTTTATGACTCACCTAGTAATATATATATTCTCTGTTGCTTAGAGAGAAAGACGCCAGACAAAGACAGAAAGTCAGTGAGACCTGTTTCAGATGATCGGAATATCTCAAAGACGGCTCTCGACTGAATAAAGCGGACGGCTGGCAGGAATACATCGACATCGAGGAAGGAAGTCAAAGCAGGTAAATGTGTTCAGAGCTGTGAAGAAAACCACATGCTTCTGCTGCGTCTGCTGCTGCGGTGGCTTTATCTTTACTTCCAGCTCTTTAGTGTTTAAGTCTAAATCAACGGTGATATCTGAGACAGACAGACTTCAGATAGCAGTTAAAAACAGGGAAAAAGAGCAAAGAGACAGATGTGAATGTGACTCAGTGTTGCCGGCATTTAAAGGTCATCTTTCTGAGCTGGATTGGGAAGATGTGTGGGCAACGGAGAAGATGCAAACCACACTATTCACTCATTTCTCATCACAGACCTATAAGATCTCATGCATCAGAAATGCATTTGTGTAACGGCTTTGTTTTTCTTCTCCACAGGTTCTGGTTCAGACGTGATCGTGGCTCTAAAGCGTCCCAGTTCGGGTTTAATGCTAATCGTGATAGGGGTTTGTGCTAGTAAACACCTATGCTGTTAGCATTAGTCCTGAGCTGGAGACCAAACCTCTGAGGATCACAACTAACTTCAATCAAACGCCGAAGAGTCGTCGAGTCGCAGCTTCTGTCTGAACTGAAAGCAAATAAAAGGAATTCACTTTCATTTCCTTTGTTTGATTTGTTAGATGTGTGTTTGTCATGCATGTGAGATTTTCATTTTCTCAATGAACAGATTTACTACTTATTGTAGTGTTGCATAATTTTGATTCTCGCCTCACCGCATCCGTCACGTCTTCAAAAGACACGTGCATTTAGATGATATTTCAGCCGCTGTCCGGCTCAGACACGAGTTGTGGTTTCTTTCTGTAAGCAGTTTAGTTCACATCGAGGTGGTTTAGTGGTTCAAGAGCTCTTCTAGTAATCAGAAAGTCGCAGGTTTGAATTCTCAAAGATGTGATTCATAAAAGACCCCCGGCGGGACAGTCCCTGGAGTAAACATAACGCAAGAAAAGCACCTTATCCACCCCAGTAACTGTAAATATAGCCAGTGTTGCCAACTGCTTTCAATTGAAAGTAGCTAAAACTACTAGCTAAATGTCATTAGGTGGCATGATAATGGCAAATTCACTGATCTATATAAAGATGAATATAGATGAGGTTTATCCAAGCAATTGCTATATTTGACTTTTGAAAAAATTATTTTGTCTAGCTACAAAATACACTGAATATCGCATGCACTCTTAAAAATAAAGCTTCTGTGGTCATACAAATGTCACTGAAGAACTATTTTGGGTCACAAAGAAACTTGCAGTTATTAAAAGAGCCAATTTTTTTCCATTTTTAATTTTTTTGGCAATGAAAAGGTTATGGATGTCAGTGCGGTGTTAGTTTGCGACTAAAGACATAAATCTATAGAGAGTTTATATCATTTGATTGATGTCAGTGGATTTAAATATATATGCAATTTAACTTTAAGATCTTATGGATGTGGTTTATCTAGTTATAACTAGTTCTGTCAAATCATTAATATTGATTAATCACATCCAACATAAAATAATATATGTGTGTGCTGTGTATATTTATTATGTATATATAAATACACACATACAGTACATATTTTGAAAATATTTATATTATATATTTAATATATAAGCAACATTTTTCTTAAATATATACATGCATGTGTTTGTATTTATATATACATAATAAATATACACATATTATTTTTATTATTAATCAATATTAATTGTTTGACAGCACTAATTGCAACATATTAGTTGTGTTTGTATATTTTGTTTTATATTGTTCAAAAATAAAAGAAAGAAAGAAAAGGTAGATGCAATACAATAAATGTAATTGTAGTTGAATAGCAATAAAT
>CM049841.1:2055625-2075625 GCA_027422415.1 Schizothorax lantsangensis
TATGCTTATAATTTTGAGCTAAAATCATTTTTATCAGTTTAGCCAATATACAGCACCATTATAAGCTTTTAGTGACTAAAATATGACCCTGGAGCACAAAACCAGTCATAAGGGTCAATTTTTCTAAATTGAGATTTATGCATCATCTGAAAGCTGAATAAATAATCTTTCCATTGATGTATGGTTTGTTATGATAGGACAATATTTGAAAATCTGGAATCTGAGGGTGCAAAAAAAACAAAATATCGAGAAAATCACCTTTAAAGTTGTTCAAATGAAGTTCTTAGCAATGCATATTACTAATCAAAAATTAAGTTTTGATATATTTACGGTAGGAAATTTACTAAATATCTTCATGGAGCATGATCTATGATTTTTGTCATAAAAGAAAAATGTATAATTTTGACCCATACAATGTATTGTTGTCTATTGCTACAAATATACCTGTGTACTTATGACTGCTTTTGTGCTGCAGGGACACATATGCTCAGACTTTTTATCGACTAAAACTTGACTAAACAAAAACAGGACACAGTTGACTAAATATGATAATAATTAAAACATACATTTGAGACAGGACTCAGACTAAATGAAAAATGTCTGGCAGGATTGACACTGGTTCAGATGATCTTCAGTCCTCGTGTGTTGTGTTTGCAGTGACCGCTGGTGCGTTCTGTTGTGATCTGGTTCTGGACTCTCGTTTGGACTCCTGGACGCCTTCAGAGGTCAGAACCGCTATTCACACGCATCTCAAATTATTTTAATGTGTGTCTGTGTGATGTTCCTGCATTCAGATGTTCAGTGCAGTTTTGTGCATGCATGTGTGTATGTGTGTGTATATAAATACACTTTTCTGAATGCTTCAATCAGATACATATTTTGTTTATAAAGCCAAACTTCACAGGTTGATTGACAGGTGAGTTTGCATGTGATCTCATGCATTTGTACTGCTCTGAAAGTGGTTTAAGTGTTTGGATCACAAAGTGTTTCAAACCCAGTTTCAACTTTTTTTTCCATGAAACGGCATTCCATAAAATCTGTGTTTTGTTGGCGATTAAAATATAATAATAAAAAGCAAGTTCCATATCCGCCCACGACACGCCTTTCCCCGCCCACGAAGGATTAAATTGATTTGAGATTGGGTGAAACTAGGTCCCCTTTAAATAGCCAAACTTCACAGAATTTTTACCTTTATAAGGGTTTAAGTGTTTGGATTACATTTTTCTAACCTTACGAAATGTATGTGTCGTGTTTTATGCCAAATTCTTACATTTTATCAATAAATTCAAGAGATGCCCAAACATGCCATATCACAAGAGGAGGGTAAAAACATGCCTTTGCAGCATATCTTCATTTCTAATTCATATTTTTACTTGAACATTTTTTGTAATTTTTTTGGGCATTAAAATGTAAAAAACAATACAACTGAATTTAATAATAAAATAAAATAAATAAAGATATAAAAAAAAAAAATCCTATTTTTTTGAGAATTAAAATTGTATATGTTTTACTATAATATAGTTGGATATAATGCAAAACTTACTTTTGGCCAATGACCCTCAGTTAAGTTAGATTTTTTTTTTTTGGCTAATTTTCATTTTCATATTAAAAAGTTTGGACACTTCTAAACTAGAGCAATAAAAGAAACTAGTGATGTGAGTAAATCATATAAATCAGTATCAGTAATGAAACACCACTGTTTGCTGCTCGACTCCAAACTGTTCTGCTTTCTATTTTTCATTTGTGAAATGGAGCAAAAACAGACCATATCAACAATATTGAGTCTAAAATTTCTATAAATTCAATATTGCATCTAAAACTCTTAAAGTCTTAGCCTCTTATTGATTTTATACACTAGTTTAAAGACCCTATTCAATGCATGTTTCTGTCAAACATATTTTATTGGACTGTTCAGCTTTTAATGTATGTAGAAAACTCTTTTATGAACTCACTTAAAGAGTTATTTAGTATAATTTTGCCAGATTTTTTTTTTTTTAATTTTGATCATGTTAATGAAAAAAAATCTTGTGTAATATAACTTGTTTGTTTGCTGTTTTTTATTGCATTTGTTATACTTGTATGTTTTTTTTCTTCTTGTTTTTGCCATGAAAGATGCTGACATGGCATTAAATAAATATATACTACCACTACTATACACTAGTTTAATAAACATCACGTTTGTAATGCTGATAATCAGAGAAAACAGCACTCTTGCTCATATCTGAATCATGAATATACAAAACAAAACTCATTGAGAAGCAGTTGTGCCCCAGTTTTGTTCAGTTTTATTCATTTTGATGGTGTTTATGACCCTGGAGCACAAAAGCAGTCATAAGTAACACAGGTATATTTGTAGCAATAGACAACAATACATTGTATGGATCAAAATTATACATTTTTCTTTTATGCCAAAAATCATTAGGATATTAAGATCATGTTCCATGAAGATATTTAGTAAATTTCCTACCATAAATATATCAAAACTTAATTTTTGATTAGTAATATGCATTGCTAAGAACTTCATTTGAACAACTTTAAAGATGATTTTCTCAATATTTAGATTTTTTTGCACCCTCAGATTCCAGATTTACAAATATTGTCCTATCATAACAAACCATACATCAATGGAAAGATTATGTATTATCATAAAATGGACCGTTATGACTGGTTTTGTGCATATGTAGTGCTGAGCACTGGTTTGGAGCTCCTGCTTGTGTGGTTTGACTGTATCTGTGGTGTTGTTCCTGATTTGTGCGTCTGCTGTATTCTGACGATCCGTTGCAGGAGAATCTGCGCAGTTTGACGCGTGACGCGCTGCAGATGGTTCATAAGGATCTAGCGTGGGAACCGCTGGAGGTTTCATCGTCTGTGGCGCTCGAGATCTTCTCTCACAGCAGGTACAAGAAACACACGAGAGGGTTTAACGTGATATACTGTAGATCTGTGAAGATAATACTCCAGCACAGGGTTCTTATTAATTGTTAACTAAAACTGAAACTCAAATCTTAAGAATACGTTTTCTTTACTTGAAAGAAAACAAACATTAACTGAAATAAAGTATAATAAACTAATTTCTCAACATTTCTGATTTTCGTTTAGTTAAAGTAAAACTAAATAAACTAAAACAATAATAAAGCTGTGGTTTAAAAATATTTAAAAACCAAAAATAATAAAAATGACAAATACACAACAAAATTATTAAAACTTATATATATATAAAAAATATATTTATAAAAAAAAAATATATATATATATATATATACGACGGTAATTAAATGTGTAACGGACGCCTCGCAGATACAAACGGGTAAATAATGTTTAAAAGATAGTTAACATTAAACGTCAGCAAAACCCTAAGAATTCACAACATTTTTTTTCAATAGTGCTCTTATTATTACGTTATGTAGGCTATATAATATTAATGTTCTGCATTTCTGTTTTGAGCTGCTCGAGCTGAAGATGACCTGTAAAATTAAGCATATTATAGCTCTTTTTTTAATGAATGGGATTTAACTAATTTCTCTCATACAGAATACACTTCGTTATTTATGTTACGACATTACAGGCTATCTGCACAGAACGCCCCGAGTGCACAAGTGAACGTGTCTGCGCGGCTCTGAATGAACTCCTTTTGTGGATGCGTTCATGCAACAACGTGCAGTTATTATAATAGTGTTCTCATTATAATGTTATGTATATGACAGTCTGAGTTATAGTCATTAATATTATTGTTGTTTGTCCTGCTCGCGCTGCGTGCTGGAGATAACCGTACTACTACAACGAAGCGCTTTTACTGCAGAGCAACTCAACCAAATGCATCTCATACGAGATAAATAATAGTAGGCCTATATACATTTTACACGCATTTTATCCATTACAAGCGTATGCCCTGGGAATTGAATGTTTTGACCAATAACGATATATAAAGCGGCCAAAATGTTTTGAAATAACTTGTACCTGACCTGATCGAAAATAAATCCTGTCTTTCACTCTGTCTGTGTCAATTTGAGTCATTTTAAAGATTTAATTCCCTGCCGCTCCTCTGTCGGTCACGGATTATGAAAAGTGAAACTTCAATCTATAGGACTGGTTGGATTTATTCATGCATGTTAAAATATTTATTTATATCTTTCTTTTCAGATTCTTATTTACAGCATTATCATAATAGGCTGTATTAGCTTATTAGGAGAAAACCGATAGTTCTCTGTGAAATCAGACATTTGAGCACCCCCATATTGCCATAATGGCATGATCTTAACACCCCGCGAATATTCAGCTGTGAGATTGGGAGTCGAATCGAAGCATCGAATCATCGACGACTCGGGGTCACCCCCTTTGGATCGGGCACGAGACTTCCACTTGGGAACGAGACTTCTAAAATTAATTAACTAGATACTTACTAAAATACATTTTTATTTTAAAACTATTCAAAACACTAATTTTTTTAACTCAAACATAATTTCTTGTATAAGTTGAAATAAAATATATTAAAAAAAAAAAAGCATCACTTTTTAATAAAATGGACAAAACTACCAAAAAAAAAAAATAAACAAAACATCAAGCAAAAATATAAAAACACTAAAATAACATCTCTCACTGTGCTACTCTGCTCATTCAGTGTGCTAGTGAACGTTCATAGACATAGGGACGATATAAATGATCACTCATAGGGAGTCCTCTTGAGTAGTGAACGTCACATAGGTTGAATTCAGACGGAGCTATGGGCTCTGTTTATGATGTTATGTATGTGTTGTGTCATATATAATATCTCATATAATCCTCATATGAGTGCGGTTTGATTAAATTTGTCTTGCTGTTCAGATTGCAGACAACTAAACTTGATTTTGTTGAGAAATTGAGATTGGATGCAGAAAAATGAAAGATTATGAAAGTGTTTTTTTTAATAACACCACTCATTCACAGTAAGAGCAGGAATATTACAGTAGATGTAAACACTTCATCTGTTGAACTACAGTATAATACTCAGTGATGTGTGTGATTGTGTTTGTTCAGGTGTAAACAGGAGGAAATTGAAGAAAAAGCAGCTGAAAGTCAGAACGGGACGGTGTCGTTATACAGGTGTGTGTTACACACACACACACACACACACACACACACACGCACACACTCTCTCCTATCATTTTCAGTACTTTCCACAGGCATGATGATTTTTATACTGTGCTAATGACATTTTTATCTCCTAAACAAGCATCACAGAAAACTTCTTGCACTTACATATATACATACTATACATACTAAATATATATATATATAAACATGCTAAAATAGCGTAGTATGTTTATTATGTCAACATTATCAGGACATTTAGTCCTCAATGTACACAATATTACAATGATTTCTGAAGATCATGTGACTGGAGTAATGATGCTAAAAATGTAGCTTTGATCACAGGAATAAATTACATTTTAAAATATATTCAAACAGAAAGCAGTTCTTTTAAATTGTAAAAATATTTCACAATTTTAGTGTTTTTGCTGTATTTTGGATCAAATAAATGCAGGCTCGGTGAACAGAAGAGACTTCTTTAAAAAACATTAAAAAAATTACTGTTCAAAAACTTTTGACTGGTAGTGTGTGTCAAAGCAACAGACACACAGACACAGACAACAACCAGACACAGACCCCAGACAGAGACACAGACCCCAGACAACAGACACCAGACAGAGACACAGACCCCAGACACAGACCCCAGACACAGACACCAGACACAGACAACAACCAGACACCAGACACAGACACGGACACACACACACACACTCACTCACTCTTCAGGTGTGGAGATCAGTGAGACGGAGGTCTCAGTGTCAGCACACTGGTGTCTCAGCTCACACCGACGTTCAGAGCACACAGGGGCTCTCGCTGCCCCTCACCTCAGTACGTTCAGCACACACACACACACACTCACGCTCACTCACTCACTCACTCAACCTCACCGTACGTTCAGCACACACACACACACACACTCACTCACTCACTCAACCTCACCGTACGTTCAGCACACACACACTCACTCACTCACTCAACCTCACCGTACGTTCAGCACACACACACACACACTCACTCACTCACTCACTCAACCTCACCGTACGTTCAGCACACACTCACTCAACCTCACCGTACGTTCAGCACACACACACACACACTCACTCACTCACTCAACCTCACTGTACGTTCAGCACACACTCACTCAACCTCACCGTACGTTCACACACTCAACCTCACCGTACGTTCACACACACTCACTCAACCTCACCGTACAGCACACACACACACACACTCACTCACTCACTCAACCTCACTGTACACACACACTCACACACAGTACGTTCAGCACACACACACCACACACACACACTCACTCAACCTCACCGTACGTTCAGCACACACACACACACGCTCACTCACACTCACACTCAGCACACACACACACACTCACTCACTCACTCAACCTCACCGTACGTTCACACACACACTCACTCACTCACTTCAGCCTCACCGTACGTTCAGCTGTTCAGCTCACACACACACGCACACACACACACTCACTCAACCTCACCGTACGTTCAGCTCACACACACACACACACTCTCACTCACTCACTCACTCAACCTCACCGTACGTTCAGCTCACACACACACACTCACTCACTCACTCACTCACTCAACCTCACCGTACGTTCAGCTCACACACACACACACACACACTCACTCAACCTCACCGTACGTTCAGCGCACACACACACACACACTCACTCACTCAACCTCACCGTACGTTCAGCTCACACACACACACTCACTCACTCACTCAACCTCACCGTACGTTCAGCTCACACACACACACACACACACACACACTCACTCAACCTCACCGTACGTTCAGCTCACTCACTCAACCTCACCGTACGTTCAGCTCACACACACACACACTCACTCAACCTCACCGTACGTTCAGCTGTACGTTCACACACACACACGTTCACGTACGTTCAGCTCACACACACACACACTCACTCAACCTCACCGTACGTTCAGCTCACTCACTCACTCAACCTCACCGTACGTTCACACACACACACACTCACTCACCTCACCGTACGTTCAGCTCACACACACACACACACACTCACTCACTCACTCACTCACTGTACCAGCTCACCACTCAACCTCACCGTACGTTCAGCTCACACACACACACACACTCACTCAACCTCACCGTACGTACGTTCAGCTCACACACACACACACACTCACTCACTCACTCACTCACTCACTCACCTCACCGTACGTTCAGCTCACACACACACACACACTCACTCACTCAACCTCACCGTACTCACTCACACACTCAACCTCACCGTACGTCAGCTCACACACACACACACACACACACTCACTCACTCACTCACTCAACCTCACCGTACGTTCAGCTCACACACACACACACTCACTCACTCACTCACTCACTCACTCAACCTCACCGTACGTTCAGCTCACACACACACACACTCACTCACTCACTCACTCAACCTCACCGTACGTTCAGCTCACACACACACACACACACTCACTCAACCTCACCGTACGTTCAGCTCACACACACACACACACTCACTCACTCACACACTCAACCTCTCCGTACGTTCAGCTCACACACACACACACACACTCACTCAACCTCACTGTACGTTCAGCTCACACCATTACACTCAATCATTCTGACACTGAACTCATGCACATGTTAGAAGAGCAGATAACTTTTTTTGAATATGAATTGTGTTCCTTGTTGTGCTTTAGTAAGCATGTTCCTGTATTATTTGTCTTGTAGGCTCATCATAAAGCGTGGAAGATGCTGCGGAAGAGAGCAGAAAGACTAGTAAGAAATGTGTTTGTGTGATGATTCAGTTAATCAAGTTAAGATGACGTTATAGACAAAAACACTTTCTCATGCACTGCTCAGTTTTGAGACTTTTCCTTTTTTTTTTTTTTTTTTTTTTTTGCAAAATAGTTTTTTTTTTTATTCCACTTTTTCTATTTGCATTTGATCTATTCTCAGTTTTGAGATTTTGCTGTAGTTCGCTTCCATATCAAGTCTCTTCTTTCAGTCTAGAGGAAAGAAATCATGCAAAATACACATTTAAGTGTTTTTTATTGCACTTTCTCTATTTGCGTCTGTAGATTTTTAGTTCTTTCTTTTACAAACAGCAAACTTTAGTTTTATTCCTCTCTATATTATGAAGCTTTGTTCATATTTCATTCACACTGATTTCTACAACATTTCACTCCTAAAAACATGGTGAAAATGTGTGTTTTCTGTCTGTTGACAGTATTTTCTGATTTATGATAAAAAGAGAAATCCAGAATCCCGTCTGGAGAAACCTTGTAACTCTAATATGACGACAAAATCAAACAAGAATTATGAACCTGAATTTATCCAGTATTCAGAGTTATGTGCTGGAAATGTATGCAAATTAGAGATTAACATATTAAAGCAGTGATAACCTTTAAAGAATATTAAAATATATATTGACTAATCTTTATGTACAGCATCAGTTAATATTCCAGCTCATTATTTATGGTTGATTATTCTCTCCTCTGTAGGTGGAGATTCCCTCCTCCTCCTCAACAGTGACTCCTCCTCTCACCGCAGAGGCCACGCCCCCTGCCCCGCCCCCTCCGCAGTAATCCACACCTCCTCACCCAGCATTCAGTGTTTGTATTATATTGTTGAATAAACATGTTTGTAACATGAAGAAAGTCCACTTTTGTTTTATTGTATTTGTACAAGCGTCTCACATTACTGACAAAAACCTCATGAATAATTCCAGTGATTGACATGATACTTTCTTTTTAATTAGTACAATTTAATCACTGGAAATCACCAAGCTGGTTGCTAGCAGATCACACAAGTCTATGTCATAATGCATTCATAATTTGTATAATATTTTTGCATTCCCTATTGTATCTGCTCAGCAGCTTCCCATTTTGCATTCCCTATTGTATCTGCTCAGCAGCTTCCCACTGATGTGAGTGAATTTTTTATTTATTTATCAATTGTACTGATGAGAATTTTTTATTTATTTATCATTGTATGAAATTTATAAGAACATATAATCTGAGAATTAATATTAACCCCAATGGAATTAATACAATTTATTCAAATTTCTAAGAACAAAAACAGTCTGAATCCTACATATTTATTTCTACCAAATCAACATAAATATTACTCTGAAAAGTTTCAAACTAAATACATTTATTTTACTTGAATAAACTTTTACTTTCAGATGAAAAAGTGATGTTTTTCATGCTGTAATCATTCGTCAATATGTGTACATATTCATATTTATCAACAAAATACAGTTCAAAAACTGAGAGAGATATGGGGAAAAGGGTTAATATATTTTACAAACTTTTTTTTGACACTAATATAACTTCATAAATAATTTTACAAAATGTATTTTGACACCTGAACACAAAAAGTGCAACTTAAAAAAAAAAAGATTATATCTATTAAAAAATAATAGTAAAAAATCTGAAGAAATTAAATGTGTATTTTAAGGCTCTTAAATCATTTGAAAAGATTTGTTTACTTACTAAAAAATATGCATTGTTTAGAGTTTTTTATATCTCTCTTCCAGGTCAAAATGACCTGAATGCATTATGAGGGTTAAACCAGTTGTGCTTAACTAACTCTATTAACTAACAAGATTCTCTACAAACGGTTTCTCCATCCTGCCGGACTGTGACTGTGTTTTCAGTGAAGTCTCTGGCGTGCTGGAGCACATCGAGTTGTGTTTGCATTGCTAGAAGTGTTTGCGTTCACGTTTAATCGCATCTGTGCAACAGCCAGAGCATGTGGATCCATCTCTGCATCTGCTGTGTTTAAACCCTCGGAGGAGTCGTGCTGCAGCGTGTGTGTGTGTGTGTGTGTGTGTGTGTGTGTGTGAGAGAGAGTGTGTGTGTGTGTGTGTGAGAGTGTGTGTGTGTGTGTGTGTGTGTGTGAGAGAGAGAGAGAGTGTGTGTGTGTGTGTGTGTGTGTGAGAGAGAGAGAGAGTGTGTGTGTGTGTGTGTGTGTGTGTGAGAGAGAGAGAGTGTGTGAGAGAGAGTGTGTGTGTGTGTGTGTGTGTGTGTGTGTGTGTGTGTGTGTGTGTGAGAGAGAGAGTGTGTGTGTGTGTGTGTGTGTGTGTGTGTGTGTGAGAGAGTGTGTGTGAGAGAGTGTGTGTGTGTGTGTGTGTGTGTGTGTGAGTGTGTGTGTGGGAAAGTTTGACGTGTGTGTGTGTGTGTGTGTGGGAAAGTTTGACGTGTGTGTGTGTGTGTGAGAGAGAGAGAGTGTGTGAGAGAGAGTTTGTGTGTGTGTTTGTGTGTGAGTGAGAGAGAGAGTGTGTGTGTGTGTGTGTGTATGTGAGAGAGAGGAGTGTGTGTGTGTGTGTGTGTGTATGTGTGAAATGTGTGTGAAGAGAGTGTGTGTGTGTGAGAGAGAGAGAGAGTGTGTGTGTGTGTGTGTGTGTGAGTGTGTGTGTGGGAAAGTTTGACGTGTGTGTGTGTGTGTGTGTGTGTGTGTGTGTGTGTGTGGGAGTTTGACGTGTGTGTGTGTGTGTGTGTGTGTGTGAGTGTGTGTAAAATAAGCAGTCAGCACTTTGTCAGGCCGAAGACAAAGGCAGTGTTGTAAAAGTGAGTGTGACTGTCAGGATTGTTGCAGCTGCTGTGTCTGTCGCATGCAGACAGGTGGTGTGTGTGTGTGTGTGTGTGTGTTTAAATGCCAGAGGAGCTGACCGCTTGAGACTCTGATTATTTAAGCTGAGACACAACAGACAAAACCAATGTTTTTCATGCACTGCTCAGTTTTTGGTCTATTTTGCTTCCTTAACATGTCAGACTAGCAGAAAGAAAACAGGAAAAAAATATGCATTTAATGTTTATTTTATTACACTATCTATTTGCATCTATAGATTTCAAGACACCATATGCACTGGTCAGATTTGAGATTTTAGGCTACACTCTTAAAAATAAAGCTGCTTAAAAGGTTCTTCACAGCGATGCCATAGAAGAAGCATTCAGTCAAAGAACATCTCTTTCTTACCTTTTTATAATCTGAAGAACCTTCTTTTGCCACAAAGAAGCTTTTGTGGAAGAGAAAGTTTCTTTTGGAACCATTTAGACAAAAAAGGTTCTTCTATGGCATCATGAAGCACTTTTATTTTTAAGAGTGTATTTGGCTTTTCTTAACTTGTTCTTGGCAAAATAGACTTTTAAATGCTTATTTTATTGTGCTTTATTTGTGCTTTACCGTTTTATTCTTAACCTTACTCAGTTTTGCTCCACATCATGTCTCTTCTTTCAGTCTAGTGGAAAGAAAACATCTAAAATACACATTTAAGTGTTTGTTTTATTGCACTTTCTCTATTTGCATCTATAGATTTCAAGACACCATATGCACTGGTCAGATTTGAGATTTTGGGCTTTTTGGCTTTTAATAACTTTTGTTGCTTATTTTATTCCACTTGATCTATTTGTGTTTTATTTATTCTCCATATCATGTCTCTTCTTTCAGACTTAGAGGAAAGAAAACATCCAAAACACTCTGAAGTGTTTGTTTTATTGCACTTTATCTATTTGCATCTGTAGATTTCAATCTTTAAAGAGTTTTTTCTTTTACAAACAGCAAACTTTACACTTTTATTCCTCTCTATATCTACAGTGCCTTGCAAAAGTATTCATACCCCTTAATTTTTTTTTCACGTTTTATGTTGCTGCCTTATGTTAAACTGCTTTAAATTACTTTTTTTTTCCCCACATCAATCTACACTCCATACACCATAATGGTAAAGCAAAAAGGTTTTTAACATCTTTGCAAATTTATTAAAAATAAAAAACTTAAATGATTCCATTGCATAAGTATTCATACCCTTATCTGGGACAGTTGGAATTTAGCTCAGGAGCATTCATATTGCTTGTAGATGTTACTACACTTCAAGTGAAGGTAACCTGTGGCAGATTCAATTGAATGGGTATGATTTGGAAAGGCACACACGTCTTAATAAAAGGTCTAATAGCTGATAATGCATATCAGAGCAAAAACCAAGCCTTGAGGTCAAAAGAACAGTCTGTAGAGCTCAGAAACAGGTTTGTGTCAAGCCACACATCTGGGGAAGAGTTCAGAAAAAAATCTGCTTCATTGAAGGGTCACAGAAGCATGTAGTCTCTGTTACCCTTAATAGAAGAAGTTTGAAACAACCAGGATTCTTCCTCGAGCTGGCCTCCTGGCCAAAATGAGCAATTGATGGAGAAGAGCCTTGTCTAGACTGGTGACGAAGAACCTGATGGTCACTCTAGTTGAGCTCCATGATCATATGTGGAGATAGGAGAAACCTACAGAAGGACAAACATCACTGCAACACTCCACCGATCTGGGCTTTATGGCAGTGTGGCCAAACTCAATCCTCTCTTCAGTGAAGACACATGAAAACACACTTGGAATTTGCAAAAAAGCACCTAAAGGACCCTCAGACTCTGAGAAACAAGATTCTCTGGTCTGATGAACCTCTAAGCATCATGTTTGAAGAAAACCAGCTCTGCTCATCACATGCAGAGTACCATCCCTAAAGTAAAGTGTGCTGGTAGCAGCCTCATGCTGCGGAGCTGTTTTTCAGCAGCAGGGACTGAGGGACTCATCAGAGTAGAAGAGAAGCTCAATGCACCAAAATATTGAGATAGCCTTAATGAAAACCCAGTCCAGAGCATTCAGAACCTCAGACTGGGCAGAAGGTTCACCTTCCAACAGGACAGTGACCCTAAACACACAGCAAGACAAGTCTGTGAATGTCCTTGAGTGGCCCAGCCACAGCCTGAGCTTGAACCCAATCAAATATTTCTGGAGAAACCTGAAAATGTGCATCTGCCCCCATCCAACCTGACAGATCTTGAGAGGTGAAGAGCTGAGGAGAAGAATTGCCAAATGCTGATGAGAAAAGCTTGTCGCATCAAACAAAAAAGACTTGAGACTGTAAAGGTGCTTCAGCTAAATATTTAGTTAAGGGTATGAATACTTATGCAATGTACTTATTTCCGTTTTTTATTTTTAATAAATTTACGAAGTTGTGACAATTCTGTTTTTGCTTTGTCAATATGGTGTATGGAGTGTAGATTGATGTGGGGAAAAAAAGTACTTTAAAGCAGTTTAACATAAGGCAGCAACATAACAAAACGTGGAAAAAATGATGGGGTATGAATACTTTCGCAAGGCACTGTATATGTTCACCTGTAGTGTCTACTAAACTCGATGATATAAACGTCTCATAGCAGAGTGAGATCAGATGTTTAATGCATTGCATTCAGTCTCGTGATGATTTGTGGTTCTGATGAGGATACGTGATACTCTCTGGCTCCGGGTGAAAGAGTGCTGACCAGCTGTTGTGTGTGTGTGTGTGTGTGTGACACACCCAGACCCCTCACACACACTCTCTCTCTTCAGTTGAATTCAGACCAATAGAGATGTTGAATAGAAGCTTCTGTGAGCGTCTGAACTACGACAGATATGCTGTATTAAGAATGTTGTGAAATCCAGACAGTACAGTCATCAGCAGACTGGAATCCAACACATTTAGTCACCATACAACTATAATGCAGTAAAATCAAATCAAACATATCACACTGTCTGCAGCAGATCTCACATTCATTTACTCTGGTTAGCATGGTGCTTTTCATCATCTCAATATTCATCATGTGTCCATAAAGTCATAGTTGCTGTTCTTTCCATGATCGACTGGACTAATCATCTCATTTCACACATAATTCGAGTGGATCATTAGGGCTCATGTTAGTTCAACCTGCTCTGATCCACAAAAAGAGTCTTTTGTTTGACAAATAAATCCTGGTTTGTGTCCGTTCATCCTAAACAATCAGAAAGTCAACTGAAAGTTGTGCTATATCATCTTCAATTTGGAAGTAGTTCATTAGTGCACAAGACAATTTAAAAAAAACAAAATATGAAAAAGGTGATTGCGCCTTTATCTCACAATTCAGTTTGTTTCTCGCAATTTTTTCTTTTTTCTCAGAATTGCAAGATATAAACTCTGAATTTCAAGAAATAAACGTAGAATTGCAATATAAATGCAGTTTTGCAAGATGCTGACTGAGATTATACCATGGTGTGTCTGAATACTGGATTCTGATTGGCTGGCAGGTATGCAGTAAAACTCTTTAATGCACAGGTAGCTCCAAGTCAGTTTAATCACCGTTCTAATCTAGATTAATGCGCTGCTTTAATTGATGCATGCACACACACACACACACAGAGAGAGAGAGAGAGAGAGTCAGAGATTGCAGATTGTGCTACACACACACACACACACACACACACACACAGAGAGAGAGAGAGAGAGAGAGAGAGAGAGAGATCAGAGACACACACACACACACACAGAGAGAGAGAGTCAGAGATGCAGATTGTGCTACACACACACACACACACAGAGAGAGAGAGAGAGAGAGAGAGAGAGTCAGAGATTGCAGATTGTGCACACACACACACACACACACACACACACACACACACACACACACACACACAGAGAGAGAGAGAGAGAGAGTCAGAGATTGCAGATTGTGCTACACACACACACACACACAGAGAGAGAGAGAGAGTCAGAGATTGCAGATTGTGCTACACACACACACACACACACACACACAGAGAGAGAGAGAGAGAGAGAGAGAGTCAGAGATTGCAGATTGTGCGACACACACACACACAGAGAGAGAGAGAGAGAGTCAGAGATTGCAGATTGTGCACACACACACACACACACACACACACACAGAGAGAGAGAGAGAGAGTCAGAGATTGCAGATTGTGCTACACACACACACAGAGAGAGAGAGTCAGAGATGCAGATTGTGCACACACACACACACACACACACACACACACACACACACACACACAGAGAGAGAGAGAGTCAGAGATTGCAGATTGTGCTACACACACACACACACACACACACAGAGAGAGAGAGTCAGAGATTGCAGATTGTGCTACACACACACACACACTAATAAACACACACACACACACACACACACACACAGAGAGAGAGAGTCAGAGATTGCAGATTGCGCTGCACACACACACACACACACACACAAACTCGTCAATGCTTCCCTGTGACTTTTATTAATAAAATAGCCTAGATATTAGATCGCTACATTATATTCATCAGCATTAAGGTGTAAAATCACTGTTTATGAAGTAACACACACACACACACACACAGAGAGAGAGAGAGAGAGTCAGAGATTCATTGTTTGTAGAGAGAGAGAGAGAGAGAGTCAGAGATTGCGATTGTGCACACACACACACACACACACAGAGAGAGAGAGAGAGAGTCGAAGGTTGTGCTAACACACACCACACACACACAGAGAGAGAGAGAGAGAGTGTCATTGTGCTCTCTCTCTATCTCTTTCTCTTGATCGATCGATAACTATTGAAATAAATGCTATAATTCATTCAAATAAATGTGATCTTACTGCACTATTTCATCTCTGTGTCTGATTTGAAGCGGGCAGAATGCTAGCGCTAATAGGCTAACTGACGAAAATAACCATCATTTTTAAAATATTGCTGCAGAAACGTCATTAACAGTTTTAACTTGTAAAGCAAATGACCGTGGTATAAGCAGGATAATGCATGGCTAGCTGTGCATTAAACGATTTCAATGCACTTCGCGGAGGCAACCACCCGACGCAAACTCCACACCGTGCATTAAAATCATTTAATGCACAGCTAGCCATGCACGATCCCTTTCATATTTTGTTTACATCACACAGTTCTTTTCTCAGAATTGCGAGATATAAACTTAAAATTGTGAGATAAAAAGTCACAATCACCTTTTTCTTTTTTTGTGGCATTTAAATTCACAAATCTGAGGGAAAAAGTCAGAGTTGCGAGATGCTAATTCAAAATTCTGACTTTTCTCTCAGAATTGCAAGAAATAGGCCTAAATGTAGAATTGTGATATATATAAATGCAATTTTTTTTTGCAATTCCAAGTTTGCATCTCACAATTCTGACTTTTTTCTCAGAAATGTGAGTTAATAATTCAGAAAGAAGTCCGAAATGTGAGATAAAAGTCACATTTTTAAGGATGCATATGTATTTAATGACTGTATAAAAATGAAACATGTATCAACAGTACAGTAAGAATCACAACAAACCATGTTTACCCAAAGTAAAATAGTTCATTAGAAAACTCTACACTATTTATGGTTGCCAGGCAACGTAGCGCATTAATACAGAACGGCTTCAAACGTGCATCATCCAGTTAGAATTTAGATTTGATTATCATATAATTATAAATGATCTAACATCAACACACTTTCTTCCGCCAATTAATATAGTTCATTAGTCTGACTGTAGACTGTTACGGTTGCCAAGCAACGTGGCGCATTAATACACCGGCGTGCGGTAACAGGGCTGCGTTCAGCTCGGACAAAACGATGCAAAACGTTTATTAAACAGAAACGGTGGTGCGTTCAACACTGTTCTGATGAAGCAAGCGTTGCAGCTATGGCAGCTGAGAAGATCATTCTTTGTGTTCTTTATGAAGAATTTTCAGAGCCGGATAAAATTGGTATAAATTTGTGTTTAATACTGCAAAATATGCTCGATGTTACAGTCACTGCCCTTACCGTCCAGAATAAAAGAGAACATCACAATCGAGTGAATTAAGGGATTTGTGGAGACTGATTTTACAGTCTTAATTTACAGTTAAGGGATTTGTGGAGACTGATTTTTTCTTTTTTAAGACATTATTGTCCCTCTCTCTGTCTGTGGTTCCCTCATCCAAAAAATCATTGTGCCCATACCAAAGAAAAATAAAATCCTCTTGACATGGAGGCCCGTTCTCTGACACCCATCTTCAGCAAGTGTTTTGAACTCATCAGAGACCACATCTGCTCTGTGCTGCCTGCCTCACTGGACCCACTCAATTTGCACCGCAGAAACCGTTCCACAGACGACGCTATTGCCTTCACCTCCACTGCTCTCTCCCAGAAAATAAGAACTGTGAGGATGCTGTTCGTGGATTATAGATTTAACACCATATGCCTGCCATGGTTGAGAAGCCCAGACTTGGGATGAACAGATCTCTGTGCAGCTGGATCCTGGACTTCCTGACAGGCAGAAGTCAGGTGTAGAGGGCAACAACACTATTCCGCTGACCCTCAACACTGGTGCCCCGCAGGGCTTTCTCAGCCCACTTATCCCTGCACACACGACTGTACAGCTACACACAGCTCCACTCATCGTCAAATGCCGATGACACAACGGTAATAGGCCTGCACCGACAACGATAGACGGCCTACAGAGAGGAGGTGTACCCTGTAATGGTGCCAGGAGAACCACCTTCACTACCAAAGACCAAGGAGCTGGTGGTGGATAGGAGACAGAGCAGAGAACACACACCCATCTCCAACAAGACACCTGTGGAGAGGGGTAAACAGCTTTAGTTCCTCGGCGTTCACATCACCGAGGATATGGTCCACTCACACAGACGCAGTGCTGAAGAAGGCACATCAGCGCCTTTCTTCCTGAGACGGCTGAGGAAGTTTGGAATGAGCCACATCCTCATCCTTCTACACCTGCATGTGGAGCAACCGGCTGCACTGGTTTGGAAACAGCACCGCTGGCAACCGCAAAGCTCTGCAAACATGCCCGCCACATCGTATGAGCTTCCCTCCCTAGGACATCTACACCAGGCGGTTACAAGGAAAGCCAGGAGGATTAACTCCAGCCATCCATCCCACAGTGCTCTCTCTGCTGCCCTCAGGGAGACTCTCCGCAGCATGTCCCGCACTAGCCGACTGAGGGACAGCTTTTTCCCTCAGGCTACACAAATGAACGACAGAACTAATTCACCCTACATCACACTCCCACTCACACAACATGCCACACACTGCACTTTACCGTTTATACACACACACTGCAATAATACAACCTATCTGCTATCACTGGATACATACAATGATCCACGACATTGATATGTATAATCTGTTTCACCTTTGTACAACTTCTACTGCACACACTGTTGTAAATCTATAATCTGTTGCCCTTACATATCAAATGTTTAGATGTGTACAAGAGAAAGTGTATTGGTAACACTGTCTTTATAGTACTGTGTGTATTGAGTATGTGTATGTGTATTTTGCAATTGTCTTCTGTACTGTAAATATGTACCTATATGTAAACTGTGTTTCTTGCACTGTTTGGACCGTTCAAGAATCTAGTTGTGCTGTGGTGAAAATAAAAGTGATTTGATTTGATTTGATTTGACTGTGGTTCCTATTATTGTGATCCAACATTAGTCACATCAGCTGACGATAATCCACTTCTTACCTCCGGTGTTTATGATCTATATGACCTTATTAATTTTATTGTGAGTATTAGACTTATTATTGCTGATTTGTGCTATGATGTTGTAATATTTACCAATATATAATCAGAGGAGTGAAAAGTTTATCCACAATACAATAGCAAACTATATAAACATAGTATTTTTATGTTACATTAACAGTGTGCGAGCTGTGTCTTTAACACCGTGTGGTTTATACACATGTTGCTGCAGATCGGACTGACGTTTCTAACACACCCACCAAACAAGAGAAAACACATCTCAAACCCCTGTGGCACACCGTTTCTAGTAAACATGTCGTTCAACCCGGTGTTCTGTCGATTTGTGCTACGAATTTTCCTAAATGGTAGTAAAATTCGACAACGAAAAATGCTACCTGTTAAATTATGATTTATTAATGTCTACACCTACCACAACCCTAAACCTACCCTTACAGTAATGTAAATACAGTAATTATGTGTTATATTCACGGTTGTGGCTAGAAGGGATACAGCTACTGGAAACCAACAATAAATATTATTTTCTACCTATTAGATTGTGTTTTATTAACGTCTACACCTACTCCAACCCTAAACCTACCCCTTACAGTAATGCAGATGCATTAAATATTGTTGGGCAGCATGAGAAAAAGGACGAAATATTGATGTGCGCATGCGCAGTAAGCCCCGGTAGGAAAATCTGATGGGTAGGATAAAATGTCAGGACACCGGAAACCGGAGCAAAACGTTGCAGTAGCCCCTCACTGCAGAACAAAGATCCAGGGGGCGGGGTTGGATCCACATCCAGGGGGTGGAGATTGTTAGGTTTAGGGGTGGAGATGGGTAGGTTTAGGGGTGGGGATGAGTGGGTTTAAGGATCAGGGGGTGGAGACGGGTAGGTTTAGGGGTGGAGATGGGTAGGTTTAGGGGTGGGGATGGGTGGGTTTAAGGATCAGGGGGTGGAGATGGGTAGGTTTAGGGGTGGAGATGGGTAGGTTTAGGGGTGGGGATGGGTGGGTTTAAGGATCAGGGGGTGGAGACGGGTAGGTTTAGGGGTGGAGATGGGTAGGTTTAGGGGTGGGGATGGGTGGGTTTAAGGATCAGGGGGTGGAGATGGGTAGGTTTAGGGGTGGAGATGGGTAGGTTTAGGGGTGGGGATGAGTGGGTTTAAGGATCAGGGGGTGGAGATGGGTAGGTTTAGGGGTGGAGATGGGTAGGTTTAGGGGTGGGGATGGGTGGGTTTAAGGATCAGGGGGTGGAGACGGGTAGGTTTAGGGGTGGAGATGGGTAGGTTTAGGGGTGGGGATGGGTGGGTTTAAGGATCAGGGGGTGGAGATGGGTAGGTTTAGGGGTGGAGATGGGTAGGTTTAGGGGTGGGGATGGTGGGTTTAAGGATCAGGGGGTGGAGATGGGTGGGTTTAGGGGTGGAGATGGGTAGGTTTAGGGGTGGGGATGGGTGGGTTTAAGGATCAGGGGGTGGAGACGGGTAGGTTTAGGGGTGGAGATGGGTAGGTTTAGGGGTGGGGATGGGTGGGTTTAAGGATCAGGGGGTGGAGATGGGTAGGTTTAGGGTGGGGATGGGTAGGGTTTAGGGG
>CM049841.1:2080625-2085625 GCA_027422415.1 Schizothorax lantsangensis
ACACAATGCCTCTCTCCATCCCTCCTCAAACGCAGACGGAGGGAGAGGTGATAAGACGTCAGGTGCAAGGTCGAGTTCCCCGATAAGACGCAGCTAGAAATCTCTGCTGACCAGAAATACAGATCCTGCCATTATTTAGTCTCCCTCATATCGTCCCAAACCCGTATGACTTTGTTTCTTCAGTGAGACACAAAAGGAGACGTTCGGTGAGGAGCAGCGTGAACAATCTGCTAAACATCTCCTTTTGTGTTCCAATGATGTTCATATGAATGTCTGAAGTATTCGTCATATGTAAGGATGATTGACAGCAGCTTATGAGGTTTGATGAGATAATGATGTACAGTCCTGACACCAACCGTCCCGTTTCCATACTCCACAACTGGAATAATACAGATATGGAGGATCTATGGAGGTGATTTATGGATGTTCAGACAGAGACATGAGCTCTAAAACACACGTGTGCTGACAGAAGCCTTCCAGACAAACCACTGCTGTTAATATACACTAAACAAACAGACTTCATTTAATTCAAATAAAGCTGAAATAAAATATAAATATTAGATAAAAAAAATTACAAATGTTGCTTTGGAATTAAATACAATAAGTTTAAGTACTAAAATCACTAAAACTGAAATAAAAAATTATTTAAAGCTAAATGAAATATTTAAAAACACAAAAAGTCCTAAAAATGACAAAAGCACATAATCAAATTCTTAGTTTAAACTAAAATGAATATGAAAACTAAAAAATATAATATCACTGCTGTTAATGCACACTAAAACTGTTAAAAACGGGTTTTATTTAACTGAAATAATGCTGAAATATAAATATATATATATATATATAAAAAATGAAATGAAAGCTAAATGAAATATGAAATATATATATATATATAAGTAATAAAAATGACAAAAGCACATAATCAAATTCTTAAAGTTTAAATAAAAACTAAAAAATATTAATAAATACTATAATGTAGTATATAAATAATACTGTTAGTATAGTATATAATATAGTACATAATGTATATAGTATCACAGTGCATTAAAAACTACCTTGAGTTTTCACCACCATGAAGTTGTTAAAATACCCGTGTACTGTAAATGTAATTTGTACATGAAAGAGTTCACTTTAAAGTACAGTACTAGCCTATAATATTACCTTGTGATACCATCACTGTACTATACTGCCACAGTACATGTTTGTAAAGTAAAAACAGTGTAATAAAGGTATTACCGTGTTTTCTTGGACATGTACCGTGGTTATACCATGATGCTGAACATACTAAAAGTAGCATTTACATTATCATGGTGTTTTTAACATACCCTTGTTGCTTGCACATGAATTGACAATTTAAAGTACTATAGTATTACCATGTGATGCTATCACTTTACTACGGTACTGACACAGTACAATTTTGAAGGCAAAAACAGCAAGACGCAACACATGTACCATGGTAATACCATTATATTTTGAAATATATGCACATATATCATATTCAGGTCTTAAACATAATCTAACATACTTTAAAGAATACAAGATAAAGAATTTTGTTACTAAATGATGTGGTTTGTGAGGTTTTGTGTGATTTTGTTCAGTTTGACTGAAGGTTTGTTGTGATTTCTTGAGACTAAAATCATTAGGATACGTAAATGATCCCCGTCTCGTCCCGATCCGTCTCGTGTTTTGATTGGCGCTTCCTTTAAACACCTAAAAAAACAATGACAAATCAAGCACTGTAATCAGCAACAGTCCTGTTTTTAATGATTTTGTCTGTCATGAAACAACAATTCCAAGAAGTGTTTTGGATGCTCAGTTTCCGCACACGTCATTACCAGCAACTGGCACTTTAACAAGGAATTACACACACATTTATCTGGAAAATAACAATCTGAAATTATGATTGAGAAAGAGGAAGCTGAGCTCCTGATCTTGTTAAAGTCATCATCAACACACATCTGATCGGGAAACCTGCTTTAGTTTGGTCACTCGTGTCGTGAACTTGATCTCAATGGCTTGTTCTTCATTATTGCTCTCAGTTTTACTCTAACGATGCGTGGGATGAAACAGGAAGGCCAACAATGACTGTCATGTTATTCAGGAAGGGAAACACCTGCTTCCTTTTCCTGTAAGGAAATCAGAATCCAACTTTAGCCGCGAACGAACAGAAGCTGGACCTTTGTTTTTGTTCACTACAGAAATAATATCAGTTCTGTTTAGAAACCCATATTGTGCTTGCTCATCCCGCTGGGAGTCTGCAAACACAATCCTAGAGCCACCGGAATGCTGTGCGTTATTCACAACAGTGAGAGTTTCACTCTTCAGTTGCTATGTGGCATAGCAACACCCTAACAACCATATAGAAATGCATTAACAAGCACCTAGGGCATCCTAGCAACCGCATAGCAACATATCAGAATCCACACATGCCACCTCAAGAACCACATAGCAACACCCTAGCAACTGCATAGGAATACAGAAAAACACCCTAGCAACAACTCACAGCATAGCAACCATACATCTGTGCCCTAAAAAATATCTAGAACACCCTAGCAACCTCATTGCAACATGCTAAAAACCACTTAGAACACCTCAGCAATCATATAGCAACACCCTAGCAACGACACAGAACACCTTAACAACCGTATGTAAATGCCATTGAAAACAGCTAGAACACTTTAGAAACCACCTTGCAACATATAAAAACCCACTGATACCACCTTAGCAACCACATAGCAACACTCTAGCAACAGCATAGCGACACACGAAAAACACTCATAACATCCTAGCAACCACATAGCAACACCCTAGAAACAACTCGGAACACTGTAGCAATCATATATCAGTCCCCTAGAAAACACCTAGATCACTTAGCAACATGCTATAAATCACTTGTAACACCCCAGCAACCATATAGAAACAGCTTAGCAACAACACAGAACACCTTAACAACTGTGTATCAATGCCCTAGAAAACACATGGCAACATATCAAAACCCACTCATACCACCTCAGCAACACCTTAGCAACTGCATAACAACACCCTAGCAACAACTCAAAACACTACAGCAACCATATATCAATGGCATAGCATACATCTAGAACACCCTGGCAACCCCATAACAGCATCATGTAAAAATCCACTCCCCACACCCTAGTAACAACTCAGAACACTATAGCAACTGTATAGATATGCCTTAGAGAACACCTAGAACTCCTTAGAAACCACATGACAGCATATCAAAATTCACTCATAACATCCTAGTAACTACATAGCAACACCTCAAAAACTATAGCAATCATATCAGTGCCCTAAAAAACGCCTCATAGCAACATGCTGAAAATCACTTGTAACTCCTCAGCAACCATATAGCAACAACACAGAGCACTATAGCAACCGTATGTCCAGGCAAACACCTAGAACCCCCTAGCAACCACATAGCAACATATTAAGCCCACTCATAACACTGTAAGCAACCACATAGCTGAACACTATAATAACCATATTTCAGTGTCTTAGCAAACACCTAGAACTCCCTAGCAACCCCATAGCAACATATCAAAACCCAGTCATAACACCCTACTAACCACATAGTAACATCCTAGCAACTACTCAGAACATTATAGCAACCGTATAGATATGGTCTAGCAAACACCTAGAACTCCTTAGAAAGCACATGACTGACAGTGTATATACACACACATAGCAGGTATTTTTCACTGTGTTGTTCTCTGTTTCAGGCGCGCCCGTCGTCCCTGTCACCGTCACCAGCCGCAGTCCTGGAGTGGAAGTGCATGAGTTCTCGGGTGAGTGTGTGTGTGTGTGTTTGTGTCATTATGGAGACGTCAGTCAGATGATGTGCTGTAACTCCATCACATCTGCTGTCCTCCACAGACGCTGAGCTCTCCTGTGAGTTCAGGACCGAAAAAGACCCGAATCCTCGCATCGAGTGGAAGAAGATCGACAAGGATGTGTCCTTTGTTTATTATGACGGCAGTTTCGTAGGTAACGATGCTTGTGACCTATCAAATGAGAAATTAAATCAGTAACTGCTTAGAACACCCTAGCAACCATATAGGAATGTCCTAGTAAACACCTACAATATCCTAGCAACCACATAGCAACCATATATTAATGACCTTAACACCTAGAATATTCTAGCAACTGAATAACAACATATCAAAAACCAGTCATACCACCTCTGGAACCGCATAGCAACACCCTAGCAACCACTCAGCACACCATAGCAACCATATATTAATGACCTTAACACCTAGAATATTCTAGCAACTAACAACAGGAACCACATAGCAACACCCTAGCAACCACTCAGCACACCATAGCAACCATATATTAATGACCTTAACACCTAGAATATTCTAGCAACTGAATAACAACATATCAAAAACCAGTCATACCACCTCTGGAACCGCATAGCAACACCCTAGAAACCACACAGCAACACCCTATCAACTACACAGAACACCCAAGCAACCATATATCAATTCCCTTTGCCTTTACAATATTCTTGCAACCGCATAGCAACATATTAAACCCACTCATACCATTTTAGAAAGCACATAGCAACACCCTAGCAACTACTCAAAACACCATGGCAACCATATATCAATGCCCTTAAAACTTAGCATATTCTAACAACTGCACAGCAACATCAAAACCCACTCGTACAACCTCAGGAACCACATAGCAACACCCTAGCAACCATTCAGGACACTCTAGCATCTGCATAGCAACACCATAGTAACCACTCAGAACATCATATATTAAGCCCCATAACACTTAAAATATTCTAGCAACTGCATAGCAACATATCAAAACCCACTCCTACTACCTCAGCATCCTCATAGCAACACCCTAGCAACCACTCATATCACCCCAGCAACAGCATCATGTCCCAGAGCAGGTGACGATTTCTCCAGTTCAAAATAACAAGGAACGACATGATTTTATAAAATGTAGTGGAGTAAAAAGTACAATAT
>CM049841.1:2090625-2108125 GCA_027422415.1 Schizothorax lantsangensis
TGTGTGTGTGTGTGTGTGTGTGTGAGAGAGGGTGTGTTTGTACCTGATTTGTACCCAGAATTGAGCTGAATCTGACAAACCTCCCAAAACTTCCTTTTGAGGACTTAAAAGTAAAACTAAAACCATTAAAAAAAAAAACATTACATGAAATAAAATAAACATGAACTGAAATAATATATTTCAAAAAATTAAAACTGTACAGACTTAAAAAAAAGATATAAAAATAAAAGCTTATTCAAAATATTAATAAAAAAATAATAGTACTTAAATAATGCAAAAATATGACTGCGACTGTGTTTGTGAAGAAGATTCAATATAAAAACATTAATGTGAGAAACTCAGTGCTTTCAGGAAAAGTGCAGATCGGCCTTTTCATCCTGTAATAACTTCCATGAAGTCCATAGTTATTATATTACAGCTATATGTGTCTCTGCAGCACAAAAGAGTCATAAGTAACACAGGTATATTTGTAGCAATAGACAACAATACATTGTATGGTTCAAAATTATCCATTTTTCTTTTATGCCAAAAATCATTAGGATATTAAGATCATGTTCCATGAAGATATTTAGTAAATTTCCTACCATAAATATATCAAAACTTAATTTTTGATTAGTAATATGCATTGCTAAGAACTTCATTTGAACAACTTTAAAGGTGATTTTCTCAATATTTATATTTTTTTGCTCCCTCAGATTCCAGATTTTCTAATAGTTGTATCTCAGTCAGATATTGTCGTATCATAACAAAGCATACGTCAGTGGAGATGATGTGTTGTGGTCCAGGGTTGATGTGTGTGATGTGTGATGTGTGTCAGATGATCTGAACGTGGCAGCGGTGGTCTCTGGAGTTCTTCTGCTGGCTCTGCTGCTGTTTCTCTGTGTGTTCGGAGGGGTTTACGCTCATCGACACGGACTCTTCAGCCGTGAGTTCTGCTGCTCGACTCTCAGGATGAACTCACATCAAACTGATGGATACCTCTTTGAAAAATTCAAAAGAAATTCAGACATTTAAAAAGTGAAAACAATGGAAGATTTATGTATGAAAATGTATACAAATTATGTGCAAAAGAAATATATTTGAGTGTTATTTACACTATTATAAGATTTATTCATATTTTAAATTGGCTATTTTCATTTTTTTTTACATATTTGTAATCATTTTAAATTTAAGTTTAGTTTGGTACAAAGTATCAGTTTCCGCTCTTATTAAATTTTCTTTAATGAATTGATACATTTACACACTCTTATGAACTTAAACTGAGTAAATCATTATCATTTATACTTTTAATAATGTCAAATCCAAATCAAACCTCAAATTATTATTATTATTATTATTATTTTTATTGTAATTTTATTTTTAACCTCAGGATTTTGCTAATCCTGTGTGGTGGAAATTATGAACAGAATATTTGGAAAAGAAAAAAAATATTAATAATAATGATTTAAAACATAAAAAATATAAGTAATACGAATATTTTTAATAATAATAATATTTTTTGTAACAGTTGAACTTTTTTTTACATTTTTATTTCATTTTTTTATTTTGCTTTATTTTTATTTTATTTCAGTTTTAGTTATTTTTGTTTTATGTTTTACAATAACATTTATATTTTTACTTGAGCTTTATTACAACAGTTTTGAATAGTTGTAGTTTTTGATAACAATAATAACACTGAAGTTGATTATGTTTTTATATCAACACTGAATCTTTAGTTCAGTTTTCTGACTCTTATTAATGTTCATATTTCATAAGTTGTTCTTACATCTTGACTTTCTTTTGATTTCTGCCTCTGACTGAACCGTCACACACAGGACACAGAGGAAGGTAAGACAGCTAGTTTACTGCTTCACTAACTCTCTCTCTCTGTGTGTGTGTGCCTGTGTGTGTGTGCCTGTGTGTGTGTGCCCGTGTGTGTGTGTGTGTGTGCCCGTGTGTGTGTGTGTGTGTGCCCGTGTGTGTGTGTGTGTGTGCCCGTGTGTGTGTGTGTGTGCCCGTGTGTGTGCCCGTGTGTGTGTGCCCGTGTGTGTGTGTGCCCGTGTGTGTGTGCCCGTGTGTGTGCCCGTGTGTGTGCCCGTGTGTGTGCCCGTGTGTGCGTGTGTGTGCGTGTGTGTGTGTGTCTGTACTAATCATCCTGCTTGACACAGAAGCACAGGAAGCGGTGCTGGAGTTAGTGTGTGTGTGTGTGCCCGTGTGTGTGTGCCCGTGTGTGTGTGCCCGTGTGTGTGTGCCCGTGTGTGTGCCCGTGTGTGTGTGCCTGTGTGTGCGTGTGTGTGCGTGTGTGTGTGTGCACTAATCATCCTGCTTGACACAGAAGCACAGGAAGCGGTGCTGGAGTTAGTGTGTGTGTGTGTGTGTGTGTGTGTGTGTGTGTGTGTGTGCCCGTGTGTGTGTGTGTGTGTGTGTGTGTGTGCACTAATCATCCTGCTTGACACAGAAGCACAGGAAGCGGTGCTGGAGTTAGTGTGTGTGTGTGCGTGTGTGTGTGTGTGTGTGTGTGTGTGTGTGCACTAATCATCCTGCTTGACACAGAAGCACAGGAAGCGGTGCTGGAGTTAGTGTGTGTGTGTGTGTTAGTGTTGATCTGGTTAATAAGCACATGTGATTGGCTCGTTCGCTCGTCGTTCTGCATGGCGTTTGGCGGCGGATGGTAGCGCTTGACCTTTGACCTGAGCGCTGGGTTATTGCAGGTCGTTCTGGATCTCACAGTGTCACGGTGCTGCTCACATTAGCAGCCAGAACCTCCACAGAACCGAACACACGTGAGTCACGCCACAGAGAGAAACACACACACACACTCGTGACTGCAGACACACACACACACGTGAAGAGAGAGAGAGAGTGTGTTTGTTTGTTTGTTCTTGCATCATCATGTGATTGTTGGATTGTTTAACTCTATTCTTTCTCATGTTTCAGTCAAAATTCAGGCTACAGTCATCCTCCCAAAGAAGTGAGTGAGAGTTTCATTTCAGTCAGACTGATTCATAACCATCTGTCATGCAAATGATCAACACCTGGAATAATAATAATAATAATGATTATTATTATTATATTATTATTAATAATAATAATAAAAGTAAAAAATAAATATATAATAATACATTTATATTATAATAATGACAGCAAACAAAAATAGAAATAAATTAAATTAATTAGAAATAATAAATTAATTATAACAAAAACCACAATTTAAATACATTAAATAATAATAATAACATGTATAATAATGCTGATGATAATAATAATAATTTATTACATTACAATTTAATCAGCAGCAACATTTTTTAAATTTATTATTTTATTTATACACTTAGTAATTAAATTTATATTAAGTAGATCAATAATTTATACTATGACAAAATATGTAAAATATTATTTGCATATTTTTGTAAAAAAAAAATCTGCTCATTATAATACTTTACTGTTTTTTTTTTAATTGATTTAAATGTTTTTTGATCCGTTTCACGTTTTTGTTTAAATATTATTTATGCACATTTTTTGTAAAGTTAAGCAGATCAATAATTGATATAGTAAATTAATATATTATTTGCAAAACATTGATCTGACTTTTTTCCTACTCTCTATAGTACAGTACTGTTAGACAGAGTCGGGGAAAGATGCTTTTAGAAGTAATGCATTACAATATTGTTACTCCCTAAAAAAGTAACTAATTACGTTACTTAGCTACTTTTTATGGAAAGTAATGCGTTACTTTTTAAATATGAGCAGGGCTTGATTGTTTTTAATACAAGAAGTTGTAATTATAGCAAATCTAAAGCTCTTTCACACCAAAAAGTGTAATGAATAAACCTGAAGTAATTCAGGTGTGAAGAGTAGAGCGCAGGAGAAGAAGTTCAACACTCTTCAGCAATAAACAAACAATGAAGCACAATTATTAGTTTATCTAAAGTCATTTTTGATTATTATTATGATTGAACTGGATCATCAAAGCTCAGCAGCAAAGACATTAGTTATTAAAATGGGATTAGATACATTTGTGTTGTTTAACATATTTAATTATTGCAGGTTTGCATCATATTCTGAGTTTGCATTTCACTGTTTTAATTCATTTTGATGAATACTAAATGTTTTGTGAGTGAGATGAATTAATGCACGTTCATATTTAGTCTAGAACTACAGTAACATGTTCACACAGAGCACTGTCAGTCAATACATGGGGAAAAAGTTACTGGCGTTACTTTGTTTTTTAAGTAATGTGTTACTTTACTAGTTACTTGAAAAAAGTAATATTATTATTATTATTATTATTACGTAACACATGTAATGTTACCCCCAACACTGCTGTTAGATGTGTTTTATTGTTCAATTTAATTGAATTTTATATCATTTTTTTTATTTGACACTATTTATTTGTAATGAAATGTCTGTTTTTCAGCCTCAGGATTTCAAGCACACTCAGTCGTTCATGCTGTGATGGACGGATGGACGGTGATTGTTGTGACACTGGAAGAATCTCGCTGCAGCTGAACTCAATAACAGTCAGATGATCCTCTGATGGACTCAAACCAAACCCAGCTGCTGCGAGAGCCGGTCTCCTGTGGTTTTCTGACCGATGTTAAACTGATGTAAGTGACCAGAGCGCCTCCTGCTGGCGGAGCAGTGACCCGGTGCCTATAAACCAGTCTGAGCGATGACCTTTGACACGCCGTGCCTTGTTCAACTCAATCATGTCTGTATCTACTGAGTGTGGAATGGGCTGAATTATTGTATATTTGATCATTATTTGTGTTTTTAAAAAAAATAAAAATATCTGCTTTGTTTGTCTGATTTGATCTGAATTGGAACATTTATTTATTTAGCTGATGCGTTCATCCAGAAGTGATTCATTATGAGAAATGAGACATGCTGAATCACAAAATGACAGAATTATGAGACAGAAATAAACATGTTAAAGCTTCAAGGTCATTGCACACTGAGTCCGAACAAATAAATACAACCTCACGTGTCAATCACGTTTACACACTGCCTCCGAAACTATTGTCCGTCATAAAATTTTTGGATCAGGTTTGATTTTCTGCGTTTTTGCATCCATAGCATGCATTTTGATAGGAAAGGATGACAAAAACGCATAAATGCATACGAAAATTTCAGACTCCGTGTGCAAGGACCTTTACAGTTAGGCTTCATTTGTTAATATTAATTCTTTGACTAACAATATACATCTCACAGCATTTGTAAAGCTTAATGTTAAAAATACAGTTGTTCAAGTTTGTTCTTTAATGCATTCTTAAATTCATATTAGTTAACTACATTAGTTAACATGAACTAACAATAAACAAAACTTCTACTGCATTTATTAATGGTTATTTCAACATGTTCTTACATTAAAAATTCAATGTTGAAAATGTAGTCATTTACTCACCCTAAAGTGTGTGTGTGTGTGTGTGTGTGTGTGTGTGTGTTAAGCATTTATACCATGAATAAATTACAGGTATTTTACAGGTAACTTTTTCAAGCTCAATGTTTTACCTAGTTTTCAGTAGATGGTCAAAAAATGAGTATTATTTTAATATACTATTAAAATAAATACTACATTTTAGTTAATTTTCAGTGTATATTTTTAGTTCATTCATTTCAGTAATTTAAATGAATTATAAACAAAATGAAAATGTTGCCTAGCTCATTTAAAAAAATTCAGTTAATGTTTGATTAACAAATGTTTTTTTCTCAATAGTTTTAATTAACTATAATAACTCTGGAGCAAATATTAAAAATATCATTGTTTAGAAGATGAACTGAGGTCTTTAGTATGGAAGCATATGTGTAGCAAAATTCAATTTGAAATGCAATATGTAAAATGGCAATGTATTTCTGTATTTTAATTTACATTTTCCCATACATGTGTGCAACATTTAGTGCAAAATGAAAATTCAATTATATAATTAACATTTGCTATTCCCTGCACTAGTTTTAATATGCAAAATAAAAACACTTTATAATTTGCAAAATGAAAATGTATCACACAAATTGATTAGATATGTTTAACATGTCCAAGCAAAACTAGCAAAATGATCATTTAAATGCTGTTTTTCCTAAATGCATTTAGACTTAGGAGCAGGACACTTGAGATTGCATTTTCATCGTGAGACCGCGGGATAATTGTAGCAAAATGCAGTGAGAGTTTCAGAATGCATTCTGAGCAAAAGGTGCAGCAAAATGGTGATTTAAATGTCTTATTTTTCTTAAATGCACTGACAAGACATTTCAATTGCATTTTCATTTAACACCCCGCGATGAGATAAAGTCATGGATTTGAAATACATTTGAAAATGCAACACACCCCCGACCTGTCAATCATTAGGCTACATCAAGGCGGGGCTCGGCGACAGGACGCACAATAGGTCAATATTCACCGTTAACCAAATGCTTTCCACATTGACGAACTATATTCATCGTGGGGTATTAAATGAAAATGCTATTGAAACATCTAAGTGTCAATGCATTTAAGAAAAATATAAGACATTTAAATCACCCTTTTGCTGCACCTTTGGCTCAGAATGCATTTTGAAACTATCACTGCATTTTGCTACAATTATCACGCGGTGTTATGATGAAAATGCAATCTCAAGTGTCCTACCCCTGAGTCTAAATGCATTTAGGAAAAACGGCATTTAAATGATCATTTTGCTACGTTAAACATATCTAATAAATTTGTGTAATACATTTTCATTTTGCAAATTATAAAGTATTAAAATGTTATTTTGCATATTAAAACTAGTGTAGAAAATGGCAAATGTAAATTATATAATTTTCATTTTGCACTACATGTATTGTAAAATGTACATTTAAATACAGAAATACATTGCCATTTTATGTATTGCATTGCAATTTTGCATATTACATTTCAAATTGAATTTTGCTACACATATGCTTCCATAGTTTGGGTTTGAAACATGAAGGTGAAAATGAAGACATGAATCATTTCTGTGAGAACTAACCCACTGATAGGTGCTGTTTATTATTAGATCATGTTCACTAATTTAGTAAAGCAATGATAAGGTCTTATTGTACGGTGTTACTGAAACAATGACCAGAATGATTTTAGCTTATTGGAAAAGCAGAAAAAACATGAACATGATTTTTTTTTTAGAAGCTCAGGCTGTAAATGAATTACGCAGACAAACTGATGTTTCAACCAAAGACTGTTTATTAAATATTGAGCTCATATTTGCAGCGCAGTGACAAGACGGACGGACGGCGTTCATTTGCTCATCACCTCCTCTAGTTTGGGTTCTGTGGAAACATGACAAACATGCAGATCAGTCATTAAACAACTAGTTAACCCACCCAAACTAACTCTGCAAGATCAGCTTCAGCTCCTTTTATTTATCATCGTGTAGTTTGACCAGAAGCATCAAACATGAACCTCATATCTTACAGAAGCACTGTGGTTTATTAATCTGTTCTTGTAGTTCAGATGAAAATCATCCTGCTTTAAACCAATTATTTCATGATTAAAGCTTTGATTTCATCCACTCAAGCTTTCCTTATTAAATCAAAATATTCATTTGTTTGTACATACATTTAGCTACTTGTTAGAGTGTGTATATATACACACACATACTCAATTCAAGTTTATTTGTATAGCGCTTTTTATGATACAAATCATTGCAAAGCAGCTTTACAGGAAATTAAGTTTTAGCAATATATTTATATATTGTAGAAACTTAATATATTTAACTTATTAATATATTTAAAATTTGGTAATTCTGTATGTTTTATATATATATATATATATATATACACACGTGTGTGTGTGCGCGCATGTATATATTTATTATAAAACATAATATTTAACTATTTAAAAATGCAACAATACTAATATTAATAGCTTTAGTATCATTGATGTACTGTTATAGTTTCTGTTAATATTTTGAATCAGGTTTTATTTGTTTTATTTGATGTAGTTTTAGTTATTTTTTGTTTAAAATGATACATTTTTATTTCAGTTTGTTATTTGATAATTTAGTACATTAATTAAACTAAATGAAAATGAGAAATGTTGTTTTGGCAAGTTTTTACATTTTATTTCAAGTAATGAAATGTCAAATCAAAATTTATTTATAAAGCACTTTAAAAACCAAAGTGCCGTACGCTTCCAAAAAATCTAAATAAAATACAATAATAGAAAACAGTCACGTCACCTACAATAACTAAACACATGACTTTATTATTGTAAGTTTATGTTGCGAGTGTGAGATGTTTGTACAGCATGAGAGCTTCAAACCCTCATCAGAAGCTCACCTGGGAATTTGAACTGAGGGAACATGGTGAGGTCTCCTCCTCCGTATAAGCGCTGGAGTTTGGTCATCTCCTCCGTCAGGTTCTTCTGATACGCCGGACCACCTTCAACCACACCACCAGCAGCCCTGCGACACAAACCAGAGAAACCCAGTCTAGACCACTGAAAGCACAGCACGAGACGCTCAGACGAGTCTGAGTCAGGATGACTGCGGCACACACTTGCTCTTGGTGTTGTACTCGCGGATCTTGTCCAGGAACAGCTTCTGCACGGGATCCAGGTCTTTAGCTTTGTTGAAGACGACGGCTGACAGACCGATGTTCCTGCGCAGAGTCACGCTCACGACCGAACGCAGCAGAGACGACAGACGCCAGAGCCGATGAAGAGCCATGATCTACACACACAGATGAAGATCAGACAGAAACACACCAAACCTCTTGAGAAGCAAAGGACTCTTTTGGTTTGACTGGACAAATTTTAAAAACATTATAAAAATACTTTTATCTACATATTTGTTATAAGCATATTTCTAAACATCTCTCTCTCTATGTATATGTATATGTATATATATACACATACACCAGCAGTAGTATTGTTGCGTTTAAAAAAAAAAATATATATTTTTTTTTTAAATGCAACAATACTACTGCTAGTGTATGTATGTATGTATGTATGTATGTAATGTATGTATGTATGTATGCATGTAATGTATGCATGTATGTAATGTATGCATGCATGCATGCATGTATGTATGTATGTATGCATGCATGCATGTATGTATGCATGCATGTATGTAATGTATGCATGTATGTATGTAATGTATGCATGTATGCAATGTATGTATGTATGCATGTATATAATGTATGTATGCATGTATGCATGTAATGTATGTATGTATGTATGCATGTAATGTATGCATGTATGTATGCATGTATGTATGCATGTATGTATGCATGTATGCATGTATGTATGCATGTATGCATGTATGTATGCATGTATGTATGTAATGTATGCATGTATGTATGCATGTATGTATGTATGTATGCATGTATGTATGTATGCATGTATGTATGCATGTATGCATGCATGTATGTATGTATGTATGTATGCATGCATGTATGTATGCATGTATGTATGCATGTATGTATGTAATGTATGTATGTATGTATGTATGCATGTATGTATGCATGTATGTATGTATGCATGTATGTATGTAATGTATGTATGTATGCATGTATGTAATGTATGCATGTATGCATGTATGCATGTATGCATGTATGTATGCATGTATGTATGTATGCATGTATGTATGCATGCATGTATGCATGTATGTATGTAATGTATGTATGCATGTATGTATGCATGTATGTATGCATGTATGTATGTATGCATGTATGTATGTAATGTATGTATGTATGCATGTATGTAATGTATGCATGTATGTATGTAATGTATGTATGTATGCATGTATGTAATGTATGCATGTATGTATGTATGCATGTATGTATGTAATGTATGTATGTATGCATGTATGTAATGTATGCATGTATGTATGTATGCATGTATGCATGTATGCATGTAATGTATGCATATATTTTTTTAAATGCAACAATACTACTGCTAGTGTATGCATGTATGTATGCGTGTATATATATATATATATATATAATTATTATTACATCAATAATATTATATAGCAATATTATTACATCAATTAACAAAACCCTTAAACAAATAACAATTGACGACAAATTAAAAAACGAAACAAACAAAAACAGTATATATAAATACATTTATGGACTTGTTTCTTGGCTATATAAAGCATAACATTATGAAAAATGCAACACTACTAATCAGTGTTAATTTAGTATCGCTGAGACATCATAATTTGTTCATTTTAATTAGACTTTATTTTTATATTTTCTGTTTTTACTTACTAGTTAAGGTTTTAGTAAATGTATTATTTTTTTAATGCATAGATATTTAATTTATTAAATGTAATTGTTATTTTAGTACATAAAAAGTTAAACTAAAATGAAATGAGTAAATGCTTTGGCAAGTAGTTGAAATAAAATAAGCGCAAGTTTGTTTTATTCAAGCAATAAAAGTGTCTGTTTTAGTTTACTATAATAACTCGGTCTTTTATTATAATAAAGCGCTATGGCCGTCGTCAAATGACAACAAATGACAGTTTGAAGCTTTTTTTCTTGTCTATTTTCACACATAAATAACAGAACGATGTTTACAGCACGAAACCCCTGAAACTCTTCAGCTTGTGTCGGCTGTGATGTTTGTTTTCAGATTTTTCAGAGCAGTTTTGACTTTGACTGTGTAATAATTCATGTCTCGAGTCATTCATTAGTGAAGAAACATGAAACAGGAGCCATGCAAACTCCACAAGGTCAAACTGAGACTCACACACACACACTTTACCACAGTATCAGCAGAGTAAGTTACTATAGTACACGAACACGGTAATATAACGCACTAGAACGACATTTATTGAAGTATTTAGCATTAGCAAAGCCGCTATTATCATCAGCGCGAGGAGCAGCCGCTCATTTGATTAACGTTACACTGACCTCACGCGACACTAAACCGTTCACATATACATATATAACAAACATATTTTCATTTTCATGCGAATCAAACACGATAAAGAAATACCTCGTCTAACCTTGTGTTTGACACCCGAGCCACAGACAGACAGGAGAACGAGTGCTTCCGGATCACCGCGGGGGATTATGGGTATGACGCGCGGTCGCTCGATGACGTCACGAGCGTCATCTGCGTTCGGTTGTGCAAATTTTTGAGGAAAAAATAATTAGACAACATCTAAAACACAAATAAAAATAACATGGAGCTGTTCGTGTCTTTTTTTCTTGCAATTAATAATAATAATAATAATAATAATTAAAAAAAACTCTCTGCTGCTAAATAAAGCAGCTTCTTATCGAATAAAGTCAGGCGGTTTGTAATATTCAAGACTCAGTAATGTTTTAATTATTTGAATTAAAATGAGTTTAATTGAATCTTTGAATGATTTGTAATTGTAAGATGTGATGGAAATGTTGAGGTATTATCATGGTTTGGACAGCAGATTGAATACTGAACAATATACCATCACTAAACACACTGAAATATGAACAATATACAGCGATATCACAGCTAATAACGACATGTTAAATGAAAATAAAACCATTAATTAAGGATTTTTGTTCATATACACTGCTGTTCAGAAGTTTGGCATCAGAAAGATTTGAAATGTTTACTCTTCTGCTCATCAAGGCTGTATTTATTCAATCAAAAATACAGAAAATACAGGAAAAATTGTGAAATATTATTACAATTTAAAATAACAGCTGTTTTCTGTGTGAATATGTGTTAAACTGTAATTTATTTCTGTGATCAAAGCTGTATTTTCAGCATCATTACTGCAGTCTTCAGTGTCACATGATCTTCAGAAATCATAATAATATGATTTATTATCAATGTTAGAAACTGTTCTGCTGCTTCATATTTTTGGGGACCTGAGATATTTTGATTAATAAAAAGTTAAAAAGAACAATGTTTATTCAAAATATAAATGTTGTGTTATACACTACTGTTGAAAAGCATGGGGTCAGTGCATTTTATCTTTCTTTATTCAGACATATCACACTTTTATCCAAAGCAACTTATAAATGATGATTTAATTAAAACACAAATGAATACTTTTATTCAGGAGGGATGTGTTAAATTGATAAAAAGTGCTAGTAAAAGACTTATATTGTTAGAAAAGCTCTTTTTAACGTTTTATTCATCAAAGAAATAAGTATCACATGCTCCAAAAAAATATTAAGCAACAACTGTTTCTAACATTGATAATAAATCAGCATATTATTATGATTTCTGAAGATCATGTGACACTGAAGACTGCAGTAATGATGCTGAAAATACAGCTTTGATCACAGAAATATATTACAGTTTAACACATATTCACATAGAAAACCAATATTAGAAATTGCAATATTTCACAATATTATTTTTTTCTGTATTTTTGATTGAATAAATACAGCCTTGATGAGAAGAGACTCCCTTAAAAACATTAAAAATCTTACTGATCCCAAACTTTTGAACAGCAGTATGTGTGTGTGTGTGTGTGTGTGTGTGTGTGTGTGTGTGTGTGTCTGATGTGTGTGTGTGTGTGTGTCTGATGTGTGTGTGTGTCTGATGTGTGTGTGTCTGATGTGTGTGTGTGTCTGATGTGTGTGTGTCTGATGTGTGTGTGTGTGTCTGATGTGTGTGTGTGTGTGTCTGATGTGTGTGTGTGTCTGATGTGTGTGTGTGTGTCTGATGTGTGTGTGTGTGTGTCTGATGTGTGTGTGTGTGTGTGTCTGATGTGTGTGTGTGTGTCTGATGTGTGTGTGTGTGTGTCTGATGTGTGTGTGTGTGTCTGATGTGTGTGTGTGTGTGTCTGATGTGTGTGTGTGTGTGTGTGTGTGTGTATATACATATGTTACAAAAGAGCCACGACAAAAGTCTGTATGTACATTCAAAACTTTATTTATGGAATACAGTGTAGAAAGCGCAGTTTATTTCCAGTCAAAGCAAATGATACACAGAAAAATGCCATCATCATCATCATCATCTTTATCTAACCACCTCAGATCTGATCAAACCACAGCAACACACGCTGAGAATTACCCAGGATTCATCACTGCCCTGAAAACATGAGGGAGACGCTGTAAACCATTGACTGACATTCATCAGACGGGGTGATTATTGATTATGAACCGTTTACAGATCGACTGTAAATCAAATCACTTCAGATCCTGGAGGTCACATGATAATAACCATCAGTTTATGATCAGTCGTGAGACGCTTTCTAAAACACGTGTGTGAGTGACATACAGAAACACACCAGCTCATATTTCACCTCAAAATCAAAAGAAAATAGAAATAATATTTTGCATGAAGAAAATGATTTTTTTTTGCATTGCCACATTATTTGCATGTAAATTAAGCACATTTAACCACAAATCTGCATTACTGTAATGCAGCAATGAATGGAAATCATTTAAAAAAATTATAACATTCAATACAATCATGATAAATACTTACAACTGCACAATTTAAGTACATTATCCTGCAAATAATGATGCAATGCAAAAAGCTTTTTCTTTTGATTTTGCAGCGAGACGAAGGTGTTTTTTTCTTCTCTCGGATCACTGCATCAGTTTCTGCAGCTCCGGAGTAAACATCTGAAGACAAAGAGTGATCTAAGAACACAAAACTGACTGGATAGAAACATACAAACAGAGAGAATGACCCAAAAACCCTCCCGCCCGCCCGCTTAAAAAACACATACAACCACGAGTCCAATGGAGAATCGAATTAAATATAAAGAAGGAGGAAATAAATCTCTGAAATGCATAGGATGAAAACATTAAAGACAGTAAATGTACATCGACAGGATCTCAGCCGGATTTAAAAAACAACCAGATATTGAAATCAAAGCATTAATTGAGTTTAAGTTCTATTAGAAGCTGAAGCCAATTGAGTCATTTTTTGTGCAACTCAAATCACATTTACTGTTTAATCCTGCTAAAACCAGAAAAGACCAAGATCCAAATAGCAGAAGAGTTTCCCCTCATTTTTTCTATCATGCACTACATAGCTACAACTAGCCTTTTTTTTTTTTGCATTACTTAAATATTGACAACTAAAAATTTTTTTTTGCCAAATTTCTTTTTACAATTACTTTTTTTTTTGAAAAAGAAACCAGAAACAATCAAACATTTTGAAGATCTCATTCAGAAGGACATCGATCAGCAGAATAATCTCTGATGGGTTTAATGCGTCACCAAACACAGCACAGCTGCAGTCAGTGTGTGATGAAGAGGAGGAGGAGGAGGAAAGAGAGGAGACGTGTGTGTGACGTTCATCCTCAGATATCCCAGTGTTTCACTCGGTTAGTAGTGTGAGAGCAGACGGTGCAGAGACACAAGACCCAACTCACCCGACTAACGGTTCGTAACGGAGGAATACGCTCAGTAAACAGGTCAGATTCAGACAAGTCTGGAGTGAATTCAGAACTGTGCATTCAATTTGATGTGGATCATAGAATTTTCAAACTTTGTGTTCAATTTAAACTGAACTCGAAACTGACCTTAAAGGGACAGTTCACCCAAAAATGAAATTTCTGTCATCATTTACTCACCCTCGAGTAGTTCCAAACCTGTATGAATGTGTTTGTTCTGCTGAACACAAAGGAAGATATTTTGAAGAAAGTTTGTAACCAGGTTGTTTTGGGGCACCACTGACTTCCATAGTAGGAAAAAAAATACTATGGAAGTCAATGGTGCCCCAGAACTGCTCTGTTTCCCACATTCTTCAGAATATCTTCCTTTGTGTTCAGCAGAACAAACACATTCATACAGGTTTGGAACTACTTGAGGGTGAGTAAATGATGACAGAATTTTCATTTTTGGGTGTACTGTCCCTTTAACAGCATTAATCTCATCACATTCATGCCAGTACTTAAAACATCTGGAGTGAAATTTGGTTTTTGCATTCAGTTTGAATTGTGAATTGTACATTCAATTTGAAACTAAAACTGAACTTGAAACTGGATTAACCTAATCATCTTCATGTTTGTCCAGCCGACATCTGGAGTGAATATAGAACTGTGCACTGAACTTGATGTGAATCAACTTCATATGTTCAATTTAAACTGAATTGAACTTGAAACTGACCCCAACAGCATTAAACTCATGTTCATGCTTGTCCAGCCCAGTTTTACAATCTGCAGTGAATTTAAAACTAAATCTGAATTATATGTTCAATCTGAATCGTGCATTCAGATTGAAACAGCATCTTCAACAAGAGTTCATATTCGTCCAGCCAATGGGAAGTCATGTTTGATTGATAGTCATGTGAAGTGGCCAATAGGAAGCGAGATGTTAATGAGTGGTGAGTTTGGGCTGGTGTCTCCTGCACCGTCTGCAGATGAGGAGGAGGAGGAGGAGAAACAGGGATGAAGAGGAGTGTCACTCCATCAGTTGGGCATCTGTTCGAAGTACTTATAGGTGGGGTTTTCATAGCCGTTCTGCTGCATCTTAGACAGGTGACGTTCATCCGGAGTCACGGCAGCATCCACCTGAGAGACAAATGATTCGGATTTCAAATGAATCACTACTTCGACTCATTTGATTCATATTCATGGGTTGAATTACCAAACACACATGTGTGCACCGACTGACCTCAATGATTCCGTGGTGGATGGATGTGTACTGCTTCTTCCTCAGCATCACCAGGGTGATGACGATGATGGTTGCTATGACAACACCTCCGACCATCAGGCCAATAATAGCTCCCTTATTGGAGCTCACGTCCTCGGCGAAGAAAACCTGAACAGCAGAAACAAAAGACAAACATGAGATTACAGTCACACGGGCCGAACTCTCATCAGAGACGTGCTGCCATGACGACTGCATCATAAAATACTAAAAATGCATTTGCTGATGAATATGATGCAGGACGACTGACTGCGAAATGAAGCCTATTAGAATGCAGTTATGTGAGCCTAAAATTCAAGATACGAGGCAAAAAAGTAACATATTTAGATCATATGATATAGTTTAGCAATATCACACCAGCAAGAGTGCTGCTTTTCCCCAATATCTGCACCATTGCTAATGTGATACTGATTTTATACAACAGTTCATATTATGGTACATTTTAAACACAATATTGTCTGTTTGGCTCAACTTCACAAATAAAAGTAGTTCCAATCAAAGTCACAGCTAAACTGTTGAGCCTCTGATCGACACACAGAAGTCATCTGTTACTGAAAGAATCCACGCTTTTAAATGAATCGAGTGAGTCAATGATTCAGTGATTCATTCACTTGCTTTGTTTTGGAATGAATCAGCAGTTTGAAGAAATCGAGTGAGTCAATGATTCAGTGATTCATTCATTCACTTGCTTTGTTTTGGAATGAATCAGCTGTTTGAACAAATCGAGTGAGTCAATGATTCAGTGATTCATTCATTCACTTGCTTCGTTTCTGAATGAATCAGCTGTTTGAACAAATTGAGTGAGTCAATGATTCAGTGATTCATTCATTCACTTGCTTTGTTTCTGAATGAATCAGCTGTTTGAACAAATTGAGTGAGTCAATGATTCATTCATTCACTTGCTTTGTTTCTGAATGAATCAGCTGTTTGAACAAATCGAGTGAGTCAATGATTCATTCATTCATTCACTTGCTTCGTTTCTGAATGAATCAGCTGTTTGAACAAATTGAGTGAGTCAATGATTCATTCATTCACTTGCTTTGTTTCTGAATGAATCAGCTGTTTGAACAAATCGAGTGAGTCAATGATTCAGTGATTCATTCACTTGCTTCGTTTCTGAATGAATCAGCTGTTTGAACAAATCGAGTGAGTCAATGATTCATTCATTCACTTGCTTCGTTTCTGAATGAATCAGCTGTTTGAACAAATCGAGTGAGTCAATGATTCATTCATTCACTTGCTTTGTTTCTGAATGAATCAGCTGTTTGAACAAATCGAGTGAGTCAATGATTCAGTGATTCATTCATTCACTTGCTTTGTTTCTGAATGAATCAGCTGTTTGAACAAATCGAGTGAGTCAATGATTCAGTGATTCATTCATTCACTTGCTTTGTTTCTGAATGAATCAGCTGTTTGAACAAATCGAATGAGTAAATGATTCAGTGATTCATTAATTCACTTGCTTTGTTTCTGAATGAATCAGCTGTTTGAACAAATCGAGTGAGTCAACGATTCATTCATTCACTTGCTTTGTTTCTGAATGAATCAGCTGTTTGAACAAATCGAGTGAGTCAATGATTCAGTGATTCATTCATTCACTTGCTTCGTTTCTGAATGAATCAGCTGTTTGAACAAATCGAGTGAGTCAATGATTCATTCATTCACTTGCTTTGTTTCTGAATGAATCAGCTGTTTGAACAAATCGAGTGAGTCAATGATTCATTCATTCACTTGCTTCGTTTCTGAATGAATCAGCTGTTTGAACAAATCGAGTGAGTCAATGATTTAGTGATTCATTCACTTGCTTTGTTTTGGAATGAATCAGCAGTTTGAACAAATCGAGTGAGTCAATGATTCATTCATTCACTTGCTTCGTTTCTGAATGAATCAGCTGTTTGAATAAATCGAGTGAGTCAATGATTCAGTGATTCATTCATTCACTTGCTTCGTTTCTGAA
>CM049841.1:2113125-2128125 GCA_027422415.1 Schizothorax lantsangensis
CGGCCTGAAAATCACCTCAACAGGTAACTTCACTTTGGCTGTGAATGAACTCAAAGAGAAAGCTCAAAGGGCTTTCTATGCCATAAAAAGATCTATTAAAATTGACATCCCAATCCAAATCTGGCTCAAACTTTTCAAAGCAGTAATTGAACCAATTGCATTATATGGCAGTGAAGTGTGGGGTTCATCTATAAAATTTGACTTTGTAAATTGGGAAAAACATCAAATTGAAACTCTACATCTAGATTTCTGTAAAAGAATACTCAAAGTCCAAAGAAAAACACCAAACAATGGATGCAGGGCAGAATTAGGCCAATACCCTCTGCTTCTAAACATTCAAAAAAGAGCCATCAAATTCTGGAAACACCTAAAAACAAGCGACCCCAACACATACCATTACAAAGCCCTGAAACACCAAGAGCTGAGCGTAAGTAAGAGTCCCCTCCTTCAGCTGGTGCTGAGACTGACTGAGGACTCACACACACTCTCAACCATTCGGCCCACACAGATCATCAACACAGAGAAACACAAGTACATCACCCACTGGACAAACACCATCAAAAACCAACACAAATCGAGAGTACACCATGGCAAGCTACCTGAGCACAGTGAGTGATGTGAGACTCAGGAAAACATTGACGATGTACAGACTCAGTGAACACAGTCTGGCTGTAGAGACGGGCCGGCGCAGACAGATATGGCTCTCTCGTGAGGACAGACTCTGCTCCCAGTGCATGCTGGGAGAGATCGAGACAGAGCTGCACTTCCTCACAGAGTGCACTAAATACCTAAACACCAGAAACCACTACTATCCCAAAATAAACAAAATATTTCCCCAATTTAACAACTGCACCCCAACTGAAAAACTCACCTTCATTCTGGGGGAAAAACCTGAATGTGCAAATATAGCGGCAAGATTTATATCAGCCTGCCAACTCCTGAGAGACAGCCACAGCCAAGAAACCATATAACTCACACCAAACCAACCACATGACTGTACATAATGTTGATTTCTGTTATTCAGTTTATTAGTTAAATACATACAATAATCTTGTTACACAACCTGTACTATATCATACATGTATCCATATGTTTTAATGTCATTCTTTTAATATTACTTGTTCAAATGTTATTTCAATTGCTATATTGTTCCAAATCACACTGTTGTATATGTTCTCTTCTACTATGTATGCTTTGGCAATGCAAAATGTGCTTTTGTCATGCCAATAAAGCTAACTGAATTGAATTGAGTGTGAGAGAGAGAGCGACAGAGAGAGAGAGATATATATATATATAGAGAGATAGAGAGAGACAGAGCGAGAGAGAGATAGAGAGAGAGAGATAGAGAGAGAGAGACAGAGACAAGAGAGAGAGAGAGAGAGAGATTACACAGTGTTATTGTGTATTGTGTCTGACCTGACCTGTGTGTTACTCTATTGTCCACCACAGTGATCCTCAGTATGTATGTTTCTATATAAGTTAAAGACTGTGGTGTCAAATGTTCACACGTTCTAATTTGTTACAGTTTAATACTTCTAAGATGTTATAATATTACATTCTATTAATACGATGTTCATTTAATTATTATTATTGTTATTATATTATTATTTTATTTATTTTCATCTTTTTGTACATGTATACTAAGCTTTGGCAATATTGTATCATTTACAGTCATGCCAATAAAGCAATTTTGAATTGAATTGAATTGGATTGAAATTGAGAGAGAGAGAGAGAGAGAGTACAGATGGTGCAGTGACGCACTGCACACAAATAAAGCAGCAGGAGGTGAAGAGGAGCATGAGATCAGACCGACAGCACTTCATCACACACAGATGAGTTCATGCACAATCACTTCAGCTAAACTTCAACAATCAGTCTGTCGTCACTGACACTGATGCAGCTCCAAACAGACAATAAAGAAGTGCTCATACGTGCTCAGCGCAGTGTTATTATAGTATCACTGAATACTATTATCATTTTTTAAATAATATTTTGAATTCGTTTTTATCATTTTAGGTTTTTGTCATTTTTATTTTATTATTATTATTTTTAAATATGTTTATAATTTTTATTTCAGTTTTAGCTTTAGTTATTCTGAACTTTCAAGTAAAACTAAATGAAAATGAGCAGTGCTGCCTTGTCAACTAAATTAATTAAAAATAATTGCTTAATAAAAATAATTCAGCATGCTTAATTTTTGTTACAGTTTTAGTAATTTTGTTGTTTTTGTTATTAGTTTTTAAAAAATCATTTTTATTTAAATTTAAGTTTTTATATATTGTATTTTATTTTATTTCAGTTAACATTTATTTATTTTAATTAACTAATATATTTTTATAGCTGAAATCAAAAAAGTTCATGTTTTTTTTATATATATATATTGTTACAGACATGACATGGGAAATATATATATACAATTGTTTACTTGTTTGATTTACTCATTTGCTCCTGTTTTACATAATTACTTTAATTCGTAAATTGTGGCCATGAACTATCAAGTAATTCTTAATTTGTGGCCACAATATTATATATATATATATAATAATAATAATACATTTATTTATTTATATATTTTTTTCTTCCCACATCATGTGTGAGGCTCCGTTACAGTAACAATTTTTTTTTTTTTTTAATGTTTAGTTTTAGTTATTAATCCTGGTTCCGCAGGTGTCAGAGGTCATGTTTCTTTATTCATCCTCACAAACTCACCAACTTGATCCTGAATGTCTTCAGTGACTCCCGGCACCTTGTACAGCAGCCCAAGAGACTGATTCATCCGCTCCTCGATCACACGCAGATGGGTCAGCACCTGAGGTCAGAGGTCACAGGTCAAATCCCTTCAGTCCCAAAGATGGCTCATCTTCATGGGCTTCATATAAAACCTGGTGAACTAGCTTGGTGTCTATGTCCTACAAAGGGAGCTGCCTACTAAGGCAACATCCTCATGAAATGGAACATGTGACTGATTTAAAATCAAAGTCAAATCACAAGCCGTTGAGTGTGAGAATTAGCTGAATAGATTATAATACAAGAGTTTGTAATAGTGTGGTTAATAAAATACAATTATAAAACAAAACAATTGTATCCTTCAAATAATTCACCAAAACTCAATAAATAAAATATAACACATGCAGGCCAAAATGACTGAAAAACATCTAGAAACAGTAAGGACGTACAAATGAAATATATATGAGATATCATCAGTTCTGTCGTCATGAAATTACCAAAAAGGTGATTAAAGCTGCAAACTGTGCATGTATGCATTACATTTCAGAACGTCTCTCAAATGCATACTAAAATATAGGCAATCATGCCATTTCAGATCACAATAAGGTGCAAGCTGATATGTATTTTAATTTGTAATTTAATGCACAAGTAAATGTGAGCACAGTGCACTTATACTAGAAAAGATATGCTATTATTCATTCATTTTAAAAGTACAAACGAAAATGAAACCATTTAAATGCATAAAATAACTCATTTTACATTCTGTCATGTTGTGTGCTGTTGTCTTCCGGGCTTTTTCACATTCTTATCAATATCTGCATGTCTCATCTATGAGTATGTAATGTTAGAGAACAAGTTTTGGGGGGTTTGAGAACCAGAACCAAGCTGACTGAGCAATAAAGCTATAGTGAGCCCCTTTATTAAAATACCTGGAGGTGAGGAATAATACAAAAATTGTCATATTCACTCAGTATTACTTGATATAATAATTCACAAATATCTCAATTACAATTAAGTAGAAATTAATTGTATTCAGCTGTGTTTTAGGCACTAAAATAGTCTAGTACTTTATAGTCAACCACATTTTTATATTGAAATAATGAATATTTCCGTGCCACCCCAGACTGGTTGCTGACCCCTCCCTGGCCACCCCTATGACATCATATTAAACATTTACATCAAATACTGTATTCAAACCTCAGATCAGGGCTATTATAGTGAACTAAAACCACAAAAAAACTAATATTTTTTAAAATTTTTTTTTACTGAAATAAAATAAAATAAAATCTTAAACTTATTATATTTCAGCTAGTTGCCCAGGCAATATTTCTCATGTCTGTTTAGTTTAACGTGATGTACTAAAATAACTAAAACTAAAATTAAATTAAAATAACATTTAAAAAACAAGACAAATTATAAAATGACAAAAACACACAACAAACTTGAACTAAAATTACAATGAAAACAAAATATAAAAATATGAACTAATCCAAAATATAAATAAATACTGTAACAGTATTTCAATGACATCGCCTCAGAGACACTAACTTAACTTAGTTAATTAGTTCACTATTAGTCTCTCTCCATTACTTCAATCTCACTGAAAAAAAATAATAATATAAAAAATAATAAAACATTTTTGACTTGTATTTTGATTAGTGCTGTCAAACGATTAATCACATCCAAAATAAAAGTTTTTGTTTACATAATATATGTGTGTGTTCTGTGTATATTTATTATGTATATATAAATACACACACATGCATGTATATATTTAAGAAAAATAGGTTATGTTTATTTATTCCATGGTTTGTCTGAATACTCGATTCTGATTGGCTGGCAGGTGATGATTAAATTCGTTTAACTGCACAGGTAGTTCCAAGTCAGTTTAATCACCGTTCCATATTAATGTGCTGCTTTAATTGATGCACACTAACCAACAAGCATCACTCGCTCACACACACACACACACACACACACACACACACACACACACACACACACACACAGAGAGAGAGTGTGAGTTCGAAGATCGCAGATTGCGCTGCACACATACATGCACTTCTTGTCAACGCTTCCCCGCGATTTTTATTAATAAAATAGCCTAGATACTAGATCGCTACATTATATTCCACAGCAACGATGTTTTAATTGCAATAATTGTTTGTAGAGAGAGACGCGCAGACGCAGGTAACAACTGTCATCTCTCTCTCTCTCAATCGATAATTAATTGAAATACATGTAATGATTGTAATCTTACCGCACTATTTCATCTCTGTTTCTGATTTGAAGCGGGCAGAATGCTGAGCTAACGAGCCGTAACTGATGAAAATAACTGTAATTTTTACCCATTCGGTCAAATATTGTACTGCAAAGAGCAATACAAGCTTTAACTTGTCTATAAGTTGGCAAATGACCATGGAATAAGTGGGATAATCAACGGCTAGCCGTTGATTATCCCTTACATATTAAATATATTTATTTATAATATAAATTATATGAATATAAATATCGACATGTAAATATTTTCAAAATATATACATGCATGCATGTGTATTTATATATACATAATAAATATGCACAGCACACACACATATATTATGTAAACAAAAACTTTTATTTTGGATGTGATTAATCGTTTGACAGTACTAATATTGATTTATATTGGCTTTAAGAAGTGTAATGGGATGAATTATTGTGAATGATTGATCATCGACTCTGTCTCGTACCTGAGGCCGGATCTGCGCTGCTTTCTTGGGGTCGACCATGCGCACGTGTTCGAAGTGTTTGAGCGTGTGCTGTCGGTCCTTCTGCTCGGCGCGGACGTACTTCTTCAGCAGACTGAACACGTGCCGCGGCTAAACAGAGACGAGATGAAGATCAGAGATCAGCACAGTGCATGATGGGAAGCTTCTCTGTGTCTGGAATGATTTGTGATTGATTTTAAATAGGACAAGGACAAGCAATAAACCAGTAAATCTGCAAATATTGTCTTAAAGTGCCCCTATTATGTATTTTTGAAAATGATCTTTCATGCAGTGTGTAAGTGAATGAAAACAACCTACAAAGTGTTAAATCTGAAAGTGCTCCGTGTATAAAGTTATTGTCTCTCAAAAGAAAGAGTCGACTCTGAATCATTGAAACGAGTCGTTTTTAAAACCAATCCCAAGATGTTTCATGTTGAAACATTAGCATATTACCCCCCACTTGTTGGTGTTTTCTCGTTAGTCTGAATGAAAATGCTAATTCATTCTTTGCCACTAGGTGCACCTTTAAAAATATCTGTTTCCACGGTAACACTGTACACAAAGTAACACTGCGCTCACAAACACTGCTTTAAATGAAATCGACCAATCACTGAAGAGTAGCGTCAAAGAAAGGAGGGGTTTGGAAAAATGAATCGTTGAATGAATCGTTTGGGAGTCGTTGAGCAAATAAGGTAAAAATAAATGCATATTCTAAGAAAATGAAAGTGTTTTTTGACCTTGCATGCATGTCAACCTGTTGTTGGGGATCCCAAAACCAAAATATGAACCTTTCATAACCCATAATAGGGGCACTTTAAATAAAGTCTGATGATTTGTGGCCCTTCGCATTTTATGTAGTTTGAATGCAGCCCGCTTGGCCTCTGAACTTGATCTAGACTGTAGTTGTAATGTGTGTGTGTGTGTGAGTGTGTGTCTGTGTGTGTGTGTGTGTCTGTGTGTGTGTGTGTGTGTGTCTGTGTGTGTGTGTGTGAGTGTGTGTCTGTGTGTGTGTGTGTGTGTGTGTGTGTGTGTGTGTGTGTGTGTGAGTGTGTGTCTGTGTGTGTGTGTGTGTGTGTGTGTGTGTGTGTGTGTGTGTGTGTCTGTGTGTGTGTGTGTCTGTGTCTGTGTGTGCGTGTGTCTGTGTGTGTCTGTGTCTGTGTGTGCGTGTGTCTGTGTGTGCGTGTGTCTGTGTGTGCGTGTGTGTGTCTGTGTGTGTGTGTGTGTGTGTGTGTGTGTGTGTGTGTGTGTGTCTGTGTCTGTGTGTGTGTCTGTGTCTGTGTGTGTCAAGTCAAGGTAGGTGTGTGCAGTGTGTGTGTGTGTGACTGTGGGGAGTGTGTGTGTGCTGTGGTCCAGCAGCTGTGTGTGTCAGTGTGTCGTGTGAATGCATGTGTGTATGTGTGTGTATGTGTAATAGTTTGTAATCTGTGTAGAATGTGCAGTGTCTGTTGTGTGTGCTGTTCAGTGTGTGTGTGTAACCGCATGTGTGTGTGAGCTGTGTGTGTCTCAGTGTGTGTGTTGTGTTTGTGTGTTTTCTGAATTCTTCGATGTGCAGAAGACCTGTTATCATGGTTCCGCTTCAATGTCCTCCACGTTCGCCAGCGTCCATCGTGTAGCCAGCTGCGAACGTTCCGTCAGGGCAGTCAGGTTCCTTCTCGTCGAGAAGATGGTGTCAGCGTTGAGAGACCAGTTGATCAGTTTGGAGAGCAGTGCAGAGAGAGTCTCTCAATAGATAAGACGAGACTAAGTGTGCGACCGCCTCCGTTGAGTGCCACAGTGTGTGTCTGTGTGTGTGTGTATGTGTGTGTGTGTGTGTGTGTGTGTGTGTGTGTGTGTGTGTGTGCTGTGTGTGTACCCGGGGCGGATCGGCCTGCAGGGCAGACAGATAGCTCTCCAGAGCGAGGCGTCTTCGGTCGTTTAGCAGCGCCTCCACCCGCGCCATGTGTGTCTCCACCAGCTGCTGCCGCTCGCTGGCCGCCTCCTGCTCCAGAGCCTCCACCTTCTCCTGGAAGTGCTGCGGGAGAAACGCAGCACAGTGAAGCAAAGCCTCGTGCAAATGAAAGAGTATTTCAGTAAGAGCGAGGGGTTAAGGACACAAACGGACCTGGATCACGGCCTTCTTGTCGTTGCGCGGTAAACTCTTGGCCTGTCTCTCGGCCTCTTCCCATTCCCTCATCACCTACAGAACATGAAAATCACATAACAATAACCACTTGATCCTCCATCAGCTATTAAACATCATATTTCTGTACAAACATCTCATTCACATGCATTATACAGTACAACAGTACGATTTTTAATGTTACTAAAACAAGTCTCTTCTGCTCACCAAAGCTGCATTTATTTGATCAAAAATACAGTAAAAATTGTAAAATATTATTACAATTTAAAACAGCTGTATTCTATGTGAATATGTGTTAAACTGTAATTTATTTCTGTGATCAAAGCTGTATTTTCAGCATCATTACTGCCAGTCTTCAGTGTCACATGATCTTCAGAAATCATTCTAATATCAGTGTTATTCTAGTATCATTGAGATTTTATAGTTTATATATATATATATATATATATATATATATATATATATATATAAACTTTATTTAAAGTTTTAACAATTTTTTTTATATTTTTTGACTTTTTTATTAGTTGTTGTTTGTAAATACATCTGTATAGTTTTATACAGATTTAATTTTTAGCTTTAGTTTGAGGTATTTTAGTACACACATAAATACATCAATTCTTTCTTGGCTACTAACTGAAATTAAGAATAAATAATTCTAAATGTATTAATAATTCATAAATAATTCATCTAAAATAAAAAAATTATAATTATTAAATGTTAATTTCAGTTAGTTATTTTAGCACCTACAATTAAAAATACGTTTTTGTATATTTTGTTTTATTTCAGTTAATGTTTATTAATGTTTATGCTACTATAGTTTGTTTTAGTTACAATAATAACCCATTCTAATATGCTGATTTGCTGCTCAAGAAACATTTCTGATTATTATCAATGTTGAAAACAGTTGTGCTGCACAATATTTTTGTGGAAACTGTGATGCATTTTATTTTTCAGGATTCACAGATGAATAGAAAGTTCAAAAGAACAGCATTAATTTGAAATATACATCTTTTGTAACATTATAAATGTCTTTACTGTCACTTTTGATCAATTTAACGCACCCTTGATGAATAAAAGTATTATTTCTATGAATGGATCCTGCACCTGAGACATGCGCTCGCGGTGTTTGGCCTCCAGACTCTCTTTGGCCTTCAGAAAGTGTGCGTGTTCGTTCTCGTCCGCCGGCGTCTCCAGATATCGGTCCACAGCGTCCGGAGGACTGGAGGAGGGAGTCGGCACTGCGGATCAGAGAAGAGCTTTATTACAGCACAGGAGGAGAGCAGATGATTCAACAGAGTTACAAGAGGTGTTATACAGCGGTTAGAAGAGGCCAAAAGCTTCCAGCTGACCAGTTTATTCATGTCTAATCTGTAATGAAGCAACCCTGGACCACAAAACCAGTCATAAGGGGCAATTTTGTGAAATTGAGATTTATACATCATATGAAAGCTGAATAAATAGCTTTCCATTGATGTATGGTTTGTTATGATAGGACAATATTTGAAAATCTGGAATCTGAGGGTGCAAAAAAATCTAAATATTGAGAAAATCACCTTTAAAGTTGTTCAAATGAAGTTCTTAGCAATGCATATTACTAATCAAAAATTAAGTTTTGATATATTTACGGTAGGAAATTTACTAAATATCTTCATGGAACATGATCTTAATATCCTAATGATTTTTGTCATAAAAGAAAAATGTATAATTTTGACCCATACAATGTATTGTTGTCTATTGCTACAAATATACCTGTGTTACTTATGACTGCTTTTGTGCTGCAGGGACACATATATAACACTGTCATCTCACTGTCAGGAACATTTTGTGCCAAATGATTGTGTTTTGAGTTCCAGCAGCATGAGGATGAACATGATAATCTCCGGATGACGTCTGTTTAGCTATTTTAGTAACACTGAGATACTATTATTATAGATTTCATTCATTTTTTATATTTTATAAAATAATATTAATTCAATTATTTATTTATTTTTCATTTTAGTTAGTTTTAGTTATTTAGTTTTTGTCAGTTTTTTTTTTTAATAATTAAATTATTTATTTATTTTTTCATTTTATTTAGTTTTTGTCAGTTTTGTTATTTTTTTAAATATGTAGTTTTATTTTTTATTTCAGTTTTAGTTGTTTTAATACATCAAGTTAAATTAATTTAAAATTTAATACATTAAAATATAAAAAAATGAATAAATATGATAAAAAAAGTTATTTTAAAATAAAAAAGTTGAAGTTTTTTTTATATTTTAATTCAAAAATATTTATTATGGTTTTAGTTTGTGTTAACTATAATAACTCCTGATCCTGCACTGTAAATGTAAAAATACTATTGTCTATTTATATTTATTTATCAAATGCTTTTATCGAATGTGACTTACAAATGAGGAATAAAAGCGATTCATCCTAAATCATAAATTGTAAACAATTCATATCTTAAACCAGTAATAGAAACCAACTGTATTGACCCTGAAAAGCTTGATACGATCAGTTTTCTGTCCCTTGTTGATGCAGAACGTTATCAGAGGACCTGATTGAAACCACTTAACTAAAGTCTAAACAGCAGCTGGAAGGAACATTAGACAGATAAAATCATGAAGAGAGAAGCGAGGAAGATCATTAATATAAAGATCAGCAGAAGCACGGCATTAATGATTTTATGCATGCAAATGAAACACACACACACACACACACACACACACACACTCAAACACACCATGAATTAGTTGAAGACTCTGAGTTACAGGAGAATAATTGAGGAGAAAGATGCGAGTGAATCAGCAGAGAAAGAGTGAAACGCCGATGAGAAACACACACACACACACACACACACAGACACAGACACACACACACACACACACACACACACACACAAACACACACACACACACACACACACACAGACACAGACACAGACACACACACACACAGACACAGACACAGACACAGACACAGACACAGACACAGACACAGACACAGACACAGACACAGACACAGACACAGACACAGACACAGACACAGACACAGACACAGACACAGACACACAGACACACACACACACACACACAGACACAGACACAGACACAGACACAGACACAGACACAGACACAGACACAGACACAGACACAGACACAGACACAGACAGACACAGACACAGACACAGACACAGACACACACACACCAGATCAGATCTCTTCCTCATCACCTTCAAACCCGTATGACTTTATTCCTTCAGCGGAACACAAAACCAGACGTTTAGCAGCATGTTCACGCTGCTCTTTACAAGATCCAACATTAACAGATAAGCACCATAAATGTATCATAACGCTTGTGAAAAAGAAACAAGCTTTGGTGTACTTTTACATGAATAATATACTTCACTTTTTAGACTCATTTAAACTGCAGTTAAATGAATTGCAGTTATTAAATTCAATACTGAACTTTAAAGTGCTTTTTACTTAAGTACTTACTGTACACAGGACTCAAGTACATCTTCATACATAATTTCATAATTATGTCTATTGTTTGAAATATGGTTAAAGTACTGCTGAATGTACTGGCAAGCATTTATGGCAAACTAAAATATACTTTAATGCCATTTCTAATGAAAATTCAATTTTATTTGTTCTGGATTCAGTTTTTTTCCGTTTTAATTATTCTGGACAAATTTTTTAATGGTTAAATAATTTTTTATTAATCAAAAGCATGTCTAATTAATTAAAATCATGAAACTTATACAATTCAACATCAATTTATTAAAAGTTTAACACAAATTTAATGTTTAGGGCCTTATGAAATGTTCTATTTTTTCTCATTTTTTCTTATTCTTAATAATAGCCTTATATTTTTTTCTTTAGAAATTCTGTGTTCAATCAAAAGAAGGCATACTACATTAATTTATCTTTTAATTAATGAAAATTAAACATTTTATTTTTTTGGCAAACAAAGGGGATTTTCTATTAAAATTACAACATAAAAGAAATATTGTGTAATTATTCCTTAAAAAATTAAGTTGTAATAATTTAGTAGTATTAGTAGTTTTACATACATTCTACTGAACAATAATAATGTATTTCTTGCACAATGTCTTCAAGTTAAACTGAACTTTTATTTTGAATACCTTTAAATTTCTGTGTGTATATTTTACTGTTAGTTTTACTCAAATGAAACGGTAAAATGCTCATGGAGTGACTCTCAGAGCAGTTCTGGAGATATTGTTCATGTATTTATGTCTTCATTTAGAGAGACGGCAGACGCTAAATCACGCAAGCGTATGTGCTTCAGTGTGTGTGTATTAAACAAACCGCTTGTCTGCACCATTTATTCACACAGAACATCAGGATCTATTTAAATAGTATATTTGCGTTAAAGGGATAGTTCATTTGAAATTAAAATGTGGTATCATCAGCTCCCCAAGGGCAAAGATGTAGGTGTCTTTTTTCTTCAGTAGATCCAATTTTGATGTTTTTAGGTCAAACCGTTCTAGTCTGTCACATATAATGGCAGGATAGGTAACTGTCTCTATAAGAGGGAAAAGAACATGCACAGAGAAATCCAAATAAATTCCCCATCGTATACACATTTGCCTAGCACGAAACGAGCGGTTTGTGTGAAAAACAAACAGTATTTACGTTTTTTACCTCTTGACACAACCATGTCCAAGTCTGAGTGCACACACATCCGGTGTGTGATGTGTGTGCGCACGCTGCTTATTTGAAGCGCCGGAAAGCTCCGGAAGTCACGCGCGCGTAAAGGCGGAAGCGAGCATCTCGGCGGGATACTTGGACATGGTTGTGTACAAGAGGTAAAAAACTATAAATACTTTTTTTCTCACACAAACCGCTCGTTTCGTGTCTTAGGCCATTGTGTAGTTATGGGGAATGTTTATTTGGATTTCTCTGTGCATGTTCTTTTCCCTCTTAAGAGACTTACCTATACCTGCCATTATATGACACAGACTAGAACGGTTTGACTAAAAACATCAAAATTGGATCTACTGAAGAAAAAAGACACCTACATCTTGGATGCCCTTGGGGTAACATAGATAAATTTTAATTTCAAAGTGTATCCCTTTAATATTTACAGTTTATATCGATTTGATTTAGGTATAACGACCTACTTTTGATTAATTGATTCAAACTCCGTGACATTCTGTGTTAAACAGTAAATTCTGTGTTTATGACTGGATCTGCATCGCAGAAATCATAGGGACCTACATCTTGACAGACTCTGATCACGCTGGCATTATATGAACAGAAAATCCTGCTAAGCTTGTCTTCTGTGTTTCGCTGAAGAAAGTGTCTCATACAGTATGTTATGTGTCTGGAGGTCATGAGGAGCGAGTCAGTGAGGATTGATCGTGTTAGTGGCTCACGCTGTGTAGAGCTGCGATGATAAATCGATGCAGAATCGAGTCTGAGATCTTCTGTATGAATCGTGATTCTCTCTGGAATGGATTCTGAGCTTATATTTTAACAGCAGATGGCGCTCTACTCTAGTTTTTATCCACACACTCAAATGATCATGAAGTCATGTGATCTCACCTCGGCTCAGAATGCTTTTATGACGCAAGATTAATGTAAACACAGCCCACTGTGAACACCCTTGTAATTCACTTCAACCTTTTCGAATTTTAAAGTGCCCCTATTATGGGTTATGAAAGGTTCATATTTTGGTTTTGGGATCCCCAACAACAGGTTAACATGCATGCAAGGTCAAAAAACACGTTCATTTTCTTATAATATGCATTTATTTTTACCTTACTTGCTCAATGACTCCCAAACAATTTGCTCAACTATTCATTTTTCCAAACCCCTCCTTTGTGTGATGCTACTCTGCTCTGATTGGTCGATATCATTTAAAGCAGTGTTTGTGAGGTTTTAACGCTCCAGAAGCGGCACCTAGTGGTGAAGAATGAATTTGCATTTTCATTCAGACCAACAAGTGGGCGGCAATATGCTAATGTTTCAACATGAAACGTCTTGGGATTGGTTTTAAAAACGACTCGTTTCAATGATTCAGAGTCGACTCTTTCTTTTGAGAGACAATAAGTTTATACACGGAGCACTTTCAGATTTAACACTTTGCAGTGTTTTCATTCACTTACACACTGCATGAAAGATCATTTTCAAAAATCCATAATAGGGGCACTTTAAGAATGGTTATTTTAGGTTCAAGTGTGTGTAAGGATTTGGAAACAAGCAGAGTACAGCTGTTTCTGAAGCATGCAGCGCCACCTGCTGTTCAAAACTAAGCTCAGAATCCAGAAAGAATCGCCTTGCATTCGGAAAATCTCAGAATCAATGCGGAATCATTTCTCGATTAGCGATGCATCGGTTTATTTTCCCAGCTCTACCGCTGTCTGTCGTTCGGTCGGTGACTTACAGACGCTGCTGCAGACGGACAGACAGTACTCCTCCGACTCAAAGTTATTGCGGTTTCCTCCACAGCCGCCGTAGATGAAGGGAGCGCAGCGGCCCTCCTCACGCACAAAATACCAGCGGGCCAACATGGCCCTGCAGGGGCCCGTCTCTGCGCTCGCATAACACACCTCTGACGACACACACACACACACACACACACATACACACAGGTGAAATAGGGGTGTGCGATATATATCGTCTGCAATAATATCATAATTGTTGTTTTAACAATGTGCAATTTGACATTATCGAGTATTTTGCAAAAACCTTTCAAAAAAAGCAGAGTGCATGCTTACATTACATGCATTCTTTCACTGCATGAATCAGTCTAATAAAATGCATTTAGACTGTTCCCAAAATTTAAGATATAGGGACACAAAATGTATATATTTATATCATTTCATATAGTTAATCATCAATATCACACAGAGAGTGCGTTTTTTTTTTCTCCAGAAATTACCATGATTACAAATGTGATATTGATTTTTTACAACAGTTCAAAAAACAAGAAGTTAATTAAGAGACTTACATTTTAGACACTATATTTCCTATTTTTGCTCTATTTCGACAACAAAAGTAATTCCAAACACAGCCACAGCACTGTTTTGTGTCTCTGAGCAACATGATGGTGATTCGTTCCTGAATGAATCAACTGTTTAAATGATTCGGTTCAGTCGCAATGAATCACTTATTAACAGTGACTTGCTGCCACCTACTGGAGGTTTTAATTTCACATTTAAAGTTTCTTTTTATTATTTAGATAATTTCGAATAACAGTATTCAACGTTTTATTATGTTTAATATATCAAAACATTATTTATGCATTTGTAATTGCAGGTTAAATGCATTCATGTTCTGCACTAAACAGTGTGTAAACGCATCTAAATGCCTCTTCAGACGCAGCTTCTGTGATTCCTCTGCATTGCAAAGATTAATTTTACTGATACTGATTTTATTTGCTTGTTAACAGCCCTAAATG
>CM049841.1:2130625-2200625 GCA_027422415.1 Schizothorax lantsangensis
GCTTTCACGTTAATTTTAGTTAAATCTTTAGTAATTTTGTTGTGTCTTTTTGTCATTTATATACAAGTTTATTCATTTCTATTTCTATTTCAGTTTTAGTTCTAATGAGAGATGTTGCCTTGTCAACTACAGATATAAATGTAAATGTATCAAATAAATGTAATTAAAAATAAGTTTAATTTTTTTAATATTTGATTTTATTTCAGTGACCATTTATTTTATAGTAAAGATAGTAGTTATAGTTTTTTTATGGTTTTAGTTTTAGCTGTAACTATAATAACCTTGAAACATGTCCAGCACACATCAAATAAATTTGATTCATTCATTTAAATAAAGGTGTATTAAATAAACAAAGGTGATTTTATAAGTATTTTGGCATTATTTTCATGACAATTAACAGATTATACCCTATTTTTATTATGTTAATTCTCATGCAAAAACATCCAACTGTTTGGGGTAAGATTTATTTTTAAAGAAATTAATACTTTTATCCAGTAAGGATGCATTAAATTGATCAAGAGTGTCAGTAAAGACATTTATAATGTCACAAAAGATGTATATTTCAAATAAATGCTGCTCTTTTGAACTTTCTATTCATCTGTGAATCCTGAGAAATAAAATACATCACAGTTTCCACAAAAATATTGGGCAGCACAACTGTTTTCAACATTGATAATAATCAGAAATGTTTCTTGAGCAGCAAATCAGCATATTATTATGATTTCTGAAGATCATGTGACACTGAAGACTGCAGTAATGATGCTGAAAATACAGCTTTGATCACAGAAATAAATTACATTTTAAAATATATTCACACAGAAAACAGCTGTTTTAAATAGTAATAATATTTCACATTTTTGCTGTATTTTTGCTGTGTGTGTTTCTGACCTCTTTGGCGACGGTGTGCCAGTGCAGGTGACTCTCACACATGTCCATGCGCTCCTGGTGCAGGAACTTACACTTATCAGGAACCAGCAGAGCGTCGCTCACGAACTCCCCGACTGATACAGAGAGAGAAACATGATGAGAACCGGAGCTGAACGAGCCCTTGTGGAACAAAAACATATGGCAATATACTACACAATATAATGCAATATACTGCATAATACATTTGCATATAGTGCAAAATAATGCTTTATTAAAATTAAGTGTTATGTCATGTGTTTTTGCTCAAAATGAATATAGGGGGAGATCTGTTAGTGTTTAATGTTGTATTATTTTCAAATATAAAAATGTTTCTGGTGTGTGTAAGTTTGTGGGGTTACCATTGTGCAGAAGAGTGGTTAAGATGACGATTGGCCAAACAACATTAATATATATGTTACCTTATTTAAAAAGTAACGGCACAGTGATTCACTAAGTGCATTATTATGAGCAGGTGTGCTTACGCTATTGTAAACTAGCTATATTTTAAAATATGAAACGTGTATATCATATATGATCGTTAAATATATATTTCCATATATGTGTGTATATACTGCATGAGTAAATATATGTTCAATATATTTTTACACATGCAGTACCATATCATCACATGCACATCTATATATTATAAAGTGTATTGCTAAATATAAAATGACATATGTTGTGATATATAAGTACACTGCAAAAAATACACTGCAAAAAATTGATTTTCTTCCTTAGTATTTATGTCTTGTTTTCTTGTATAAATATCTACAAATTCTGGAATTAAGATGCATTTACTTGACAAGTAAAATGACTTAAGATATTATGTCTTGTTTTCTGAAAATATTATCCAAAATTTGTTAGTTTTTGCTTAAAACAAGTAAAAATATATGTGGTAAGAAAAATTATCTTGTTTAGCCTTTGAATTAAGATTATTTTTCTTTCCCCATCGGCAGATATTTTTACTTGTTTTAAGCAAAAACTAACAAAATTTGGATAATATTTTCAGAAAACAAGACATAATATCTTAAGTCATTTTACTTGTCAAGTAAATGCATCTTAATTCCAGAATTTGTAGATATTTATACTAGAAAACAAGACAAAAATACTAAGGACGAAAATCTATTTTTTACAGTAAATATATTGTCATATATTTTTCAATATATGAAAGCGGCAATTCTTTATGTATTATTCAATGTATTGTAATATATTTACACAATATATCATTCTGAATAATTTCTAATAAGTGACCCTGGAGCACAAAAGCAGTCATAAGTAACACAGGTATATTTGTAGCAATAGACAACAATACATTGTATGAGGTCAAAATTATACATTTTTCTTTTATGCCAAAAATCATTAGGATATTAAGTAAAGATCATGTACCATGAAGATATTTTGTACATTTCCTACCGTAAATATATCAAAACTAAATTTTTGATTAGTAATATGCATTGCTAAGAACTTCATTTGAACAACTTTAAAGGTGATTTTCTCAATATTGAGATTCCAGATTTACAAATAGTTGTATCTCAGCCAAATATTGTCCTATCATAACAAACCATACATCAATAGAAAGCCGATTTATTCAGCTTTGATGATGCATAAATCTCAATTTTTAAAAAATTGACCCTTATGACTGGTTTTGTGCTCCAGGGTCACATATACCGTTATGTCATTTAATATATTGATCATTCATATATTAGGAAATATATTTTCTTGCGTATGAAGAGACTCACGCACCCAGGCAGCGGTACGGCACCACGATGTGCATGTGACTGCGGCACTGCTTCCGGCCCTTCTTACACCAGTCCCAGATACTGACGGGCTGATTGGCCTCCACCACGTTTGTGATCTGAAGCTCTGGATACACCTGAACATCACACACACATGAGTTAAAGCTGTGTTTAATCCAGTAAAAGCTCTTTTAGTGTAATTGTACAAACGTCCAGCTTCAGCTGCTGCTTCACGTATCAAATCTTGACTGATTTTGATCAAGTAAACGTCAGAATAACTGCAGTCATATCTCCAGATGAACACTTACTGGACTGAAGCAGCTCAGCTTTACTTGATTCTCCATCAATCATGTTTTAGTCTCAAATCTGATCATCAGGATCTTTTGAGGAGCGTTTGTTTCCAGAAGCTTTACTTTCACTGTTCCTCAGCGGAGGAATGATCTTCATCTCACATCTTCTGAGGAGCGTTTATTATTCATCTCTCAATCAGCATTGCATTATATGTTTGGATCATTTACATCGCATCTTACTAAGACATATTATTGGAGATATAGAGCGACCACTGATATTTAGATCATTTAATGTCAGTATCTGCTGAACTGTTATAAACATCTCATTGATTTACATTACAAGCATCATATTAAATATCAGGATCTGCACCAAACTGCATATTTTTGCTCAGTTTGAGTGAGTATCTGAATAAAACTGAGCTGTTTTTCTTATATATGAGCCATAAAAACCTGATGCATCAAATATGACACAAAACATAAAACACATATGCACGATTAAATTTATACTAAATATTTTAAACATTTTGTTTCAAGGCAAACTTTTGCATTTCCAAAAATTTTTTTTTTTTTACTTTTTTTTCTGACTTTACTAAAACACAGAAACATGATATTAAGCAAAAAAAAAGTTTTGTGTTTTGTTATTTATTATTTTTTTGTGTGCCTAAATATTTAGTCTTAACCTATTATTGGTGTGTTAATTATTTAATGTGTAATCTTTATAGTCTAAGATATTATGGCACTATATCTGAATGATTATGACTTTAATAAGCAAAGAGCATCTCAAGTGCTTCGGTTCATAAACTCTGATGTGTTTCTGGGTCAAAGTGGCTCTGATGACGCAGCGGCTCGTATATTATCTATTACACATTATCTCTGGCCTTGTATTGTAGTCATAAATAAAGGACAGGAGCGCTGTCTTCACCTCCTGGCAGTACTGCAGGATTCCCTCTTTTGTCCCGACGCAGCTCTTGCTTCCGGACGGATCGGGTTCCCATTTTCCCGTCTGAATGTTGACGTGCATGTTGAGTTTCCCGCAGAACATGGCGACCTGCGGCTCGGCCAGCAACCCGGTGCTGGAGTCCGACGGAACCTGCCACAGAACACAACCACAGACGTTCTTCATTAAAAACCTCGCTTCACTCCCAAATACACCACAGTATAGAAGTGAATGAGTCTGAACACTGCAAAAAATATTTAATGTCTTGCTTTCTAGTATAAACATCTAAAAATCCTTGAATCAGGATGCATTTACATTTTCTCATTTAGCAGACGCTCTTATCCAAAGCAACTTACAAATGAAGACAATGGAAGCAATCACAACCAACAAAGGTTTGAACAGATAGAACAGAGCAAGCTTGTGTTAGAGGCCTTTTTTTGCTTTTTGTTAATTGTATAATAAATAAAAAGAAAACAAATAGATAGAATACAAAAAGATTAGAGAAGCTAGTGTTAGTTGTTTTTTTTTATAAAGAAAACAAGCAGTTAGTAAATGAATAGAGTGCAAGTCTAAAAGGGGCATTTTTTATTTATTTTAAAGAATTGAATTAGAATAGAGTGCTAAAGTTAGCGGGTCAAACAAAGATGGAAGAGATGTGTTTTCAGCCGATTATTGAAGATGGATAAGGACTCGGATGCTCTGACAGTTAAAGGGATACTCCACCCCAAAATGAAAATGTTGTCATTTTTCACTTACCCCCATGTCGTTCCGAACCCGTAAAAGCTTCGTTAGTCTTCAGAACACAATTTAAGATATTTTAGATGAAAACCGGGAGGCTTGTGACTGTCCCATTGACTGCCAAGTAAATTGCACTGTCAAGGTCCATAAAAGTATGAAAAGCATCACCAGGATACTCCATCTGCCATCAGTGGTTCAATCGTAATGTTATGAAGCGACGAGAATACTTTTTGTACGGAAATAAAACAAAAATAAAGACTTTATGCAACAATTAGGCACAGTAACGTCTCCTCTGTGTTATCACACAATGCATACACTCTTCTGTATCAGCCGGCCACAAGGCTGCGCTGTTTGCGTTCAAATCAGAGCGTAAATCAACGAAGAAGACGCATCCCTGTGTCGAGACTGATACAGAAGACTGAGACACAGAAGAGACGTTACTGTGCCTAATTGTTGAATAAAGTCTTTATTTTTGTTTTATTTCCGTACAAAAAGTATTCTCGTCGCTTCATAACATTATGATTGAACCACTGATGGCAGATGGAGTATCCTGGCGATGCTTTTCATACTTTTATGGACCTTGACAGTGCAATTTACTTCGCAGTCAATGGGACAGTCACAAGCCTCCCGGTTTTCATCTAAAATATCTTAAATTGTGTTCTGAAGACTAACGAAGCTTTTACGGGTTCAGAACGACATGGGGGTAAGTGAAAAACGACAACATTTTCATTTTAGGGTGGAGTATCCTTTTAATGAAAAAATTTACTTGACAAGTAAAATGACTTAAAATATTAAGTCTTGTTTTCTGAAAATTTTTCCAAATTTTGTTAGTTTTTGCTTAAAACAATTAAAAATATCTGCCAATGGGGTAAGAAAAATAATCTTGGTTAGCCTTTGAATTAAGATTATTTTTCCCATTTGCAGATATTTTTGCTTGTTTTAAGCAAAAACTAACAAAATTTGGATAATATTTTCAGAAAACAAGACAAAATATCTGTCAAGTAAATGCATCCTGATTCAAGAATTTTTTGATATTTATACTAGAAAACAAGACATAAATACTAAGAAGAAAATATTTTTTGCAGTGCAGCATTTAACAAAATACATTTCACAGACATAAACGGCATAAAAGCCGAAAGACTGAGTAATGGAAGTGTGTTCCCGTCAGCGGTGAAGGACGGGCTGAGACGGTGGATTAGGATGAAGACAAAACACCAGGAGTGGCCTGATATAACGCCAGAACACAAGACTAAACAGGTTAAACCTTGACCACCTCAACTAATCTATCCACAATCAGTGTTTCAACCCTCATCAGCTCTCAGGACTTTACTGAGCAAACACTGCTTCATGAGTGAATAAACCCTTCAATGCGTCAGTAACCGGTTACTCGGTGAGCGTGAGGGGGGGGATACATCTAACTAGCACTGATTACATTAACACAGATTTGCCTGAATGACACACATCTGGACAAAAAAAGAAAAAGGGTGAATCTCATGAAAATGAGTCTGAAAATGGGTTTGTTTTGACTTGTGTGGTGAAATATAACTAGTTGTGTTAGATTTACACAGACCTGGTTAGTTGTGCATGACTAATCAGATACTCTAGAATAAATAGATCCTCTCATACGGATCCTCCTCATATTTCTCAGAATTGCAACTTTATTTCTCAGAATTGTGTTTATTTCTCAGAATTGTGTTTATTTCTCAGAATTGTGTTTATTTCTCAGAATTGTGTTTATTTCTCAGAATTGTGTTTATTTCTCAGAATTGAGTTTATTTCTCAGAATTGTGTTTATTTCTCAGAATTGTGTTTATTTCTCAGAATTGTGTTTATTTCTCAGAATTGTGTTTATTTCTCAGAATTGTGTTTATTTCTCAGAATTGTGTTTATTTCTCAGAATTGTGTTTATTTCTCAGAATTGTGTTTATTTCTCAGAATTGTGTTTATTTCTCAGAATTGTGTTTATTTCTCAGAATTGTTTATTTCTCAGAATTGTGTTTAGAATTGTGTTTATTTCTCAGAATTGTGTTTATTTTTATTTCTCAGAATTGTTTATTTCTCAGAATTGTGTTTATTTCTCAGAATTGTGTTTATTTCTCAGAATTGTTTTTCTCAGAATTGTGTTTATTTCTCAGAATTGTGTTTATTTCTCAGAATTGTTTATTTCTCAGAATTGTTTATTTCTCAGAATTGTGTTTATTTCTCAGAATTGTGTTTATTTCTCAGAATTGTGTTTATTTCTCAGAATTGAGTTTATTTCTCAGAATTGTTTATTTCTCAGAATTGTGTTTATTTCTCAGAATTGTGTTTATTTCTCAGAATTGCGACTTTATTTCTCAGAATTGCGACTTTATTTCTCAGAATTGTGTTTATTTCTCAGAATTGACTTTATTTCTCAGAATTGTGTTTATTTCTCAGAATTGCGACTTTATTTCTCAGAATTGTGTTTATTTCTCAGAATTGTGTTTATTTCTCAGAATTGTGTTTATTTCTCAGAATTGTGTTTATTTCTCAGAATTGTTTATTTCTCAGAATTGTGTTTATTTTTTATTTCTCAGAATTGTGTTTATTTCTCAGAATTGTTTATTTCTCAGAATTGTGTTTATTTTTTATTTCTCAGAATTGTGTTTATTTCTCAGAATTGTGTTTATTTCTCAGAATTGTTTATTTCTCAGAATTGTGTTTATTTCTCAGAATTGTGTTTATTTCTCAGAATTGTGTTTATTTCTCAGAATTGCGACTTTATTTCTCAGAATTGTGTTTATTTCTCAGAATTGCGACTTTATTTCTCAGAATTGTGTTTATTTCTCAGAATTGTGTTTATTTCTCAGAATTGTGTTTATTTCTCAGAATTGTTTATTTCTCAGAATTGTGTTTATTTCTCAGAATTGTGTTTATTTCTCAGAATTGTGTTTATTTCTCAGAATTGTTTATTTCTCAGAATTGTGTTTATTTCTCAGAATTGTGTTTATTTCTCAGAATTGTGTTTATTTCTCAGAATTGTGTTTATTTCTCAGAATTGTTTATTTCTCAGAATTGTGTTTATTTCTCAGAATTGTGTTTATTTCTCAGAATTGTTTATTTCTCAGAATTGTGTTTATTTCTCAGAATTGCGACTTTATTTCTCAGAATTGTGTTTATTTCTCAGAATTGTGTTTATTTCTCAGAATTGCGACTTTATTTCTCAGAATTGTGTTTATTTCTCAGAATTGTTTATTTCTCAGAATTGATTTCTCAGAATTGCTTTATTTCTCAGAATTGTGTTTATTTCTCAGAATTGACTTTATTTCTCAGAATTGTTTATTTCTCAGAATTGTGTTTATTTCTCAGAATTGACTTTATTTCTCAGAATTGTTTATTTCTCAGAATTGCTCAGAATTTTTATTTCTCAGAATTGTGTTTATTTCTCAGAATTGCGACTTTATTTCTCAGAATTGTGTTTATTTCTCAGAATTGCGACTTTATTTCTCAGAATTGTGTTTATTTCTCATAATTGCGACTTTATTTCTCAGAATTGCAACTTTATTTCTCAGAATTGAGGTTATTTCTCAGAATTGTGTTTATATCATGCAATTCTGACTTTATAACTCACAATTGCAATATAAAATCATGCAGTTCTGAGGGAAAAAGTCAGAATTGCGAGATGTAAATTTTTTCAATTGCAAGAAAAAAGTCAGAATTACCTTTATTTCAATGTTTTAATCAGTGGTGTAAATGGGCTTCCATACACACGTCATCAGGAAGGAGTTAAAAAAAAATCTTACTTAGTAATTTTGTGTTGTCTTCCATTAACAATATCTAAAAATTCTTAAATCAAGATACATTTAATTGAGAAGCAAAATTAAGATATCAAACTTTGCTTTCTGAAAAAGTGTGTATGCATAAAACAAGAAAGCAATATCAGCCAATGGCATCAGAAAAAAATAGATTATTTTTCCAACCCCATAGTCGGATACTTTTTCTTGTTTTAAGCATAAACTCACTTAGTTTTGATCATTTTTTCCTTAATATCTTAAGTCACTTTGCTTCTACAGTAAATGTATCTTTGTTTAAGGATGTTTAGATCTTTGTTCTGGAAAACAAGACAGAAATACTGTGTACAAACAGTGAAGTTCTCCGTCTCCACCTCGACGCCTGCTGATCGTAATAGCGGCTCTTGTTTGAGAAGCTTTATTTAGACGCACAAACGCTGTGTAATTGTGATGCAGTTTGAGTCTGAGAAACACCGCTGAATGAGTGCATTGTGTTGAGAAGGACAAAGACGGGAGACAGACAGAAAGAGGAAGACCTGCTAACGTTTTGTGTTCGTTAATCTTATTAGCAGACCAAGAAAACAATGTCCTGTTTGTGATCAGACTCTGATGATATTATGAACAGAAATACAGTATATACAATGTGCAAAACTACAGATGAACCCGTCAAAACACACTTTACTTTAATCAACTTTACTGCACAAAAATAAACATTTTAAAATATGCAAATTAGATATCACAATATAAAGCATGCACATGCAGATTTGCATAATATACCACATTTCCCATCAAAAACACTCAATTACTGCATCAACATCAAATAAAACATGGGCTCTTAATACCATCAGGACTCTGGATTCTCATTAATGCCTTTATTACAATGATTCTCTTTAAAAACTGAAAATGATCAAAAGACTCAGTAAGCAACTTCTATGCAGAAATGTTCTCGAGAAACACCTAACAGTGTATTTATTTATAAATGAAAACCAATGAATTCACAATTTATGTTTTATAGGTTTAATGAAGCGAAATTGAAATCTATTCCAGGCCTGGATGAGAAACACTGATATAAATCACTCAGAAAATCCCATTAATAACTCAGATGAGAAATATCAGACTTGAATGATTGAGTAACAAAATACGCACTCTGTTTTAGCCTTTCTTTTAAAGATGAAATGTCAAGGACAAACCTATCTGCCATTTCATTTATGAACCAAGGTTCCTACGGTCTTGGAAAAGCTGGATATTAGAAGAAATTAGTGATTTTTAGACCTGGAAAAGTCATGGAAATTAATAAAGTCATGGAAATGTCTATAATGAATATGCATTTTTCTAGTTGCATCAAGCTCTAAAATATGTTATTTACTAGAAATTGCTATTTGTGAATTTTCTTCTCTTTTTTTTGACTTATCCTATTAGAAACAACCATAGTTATGAAAATGTTATTTTTGAACCGTGAAAAACATTCAGTCAATAATTTTTCTGAAATTACAGATATTTTAACTGCAATAAATCAAATTTTATTTTATTCATTTAATATATTGACACTCCCTAGTTGTTGTAAATATTTATTTATTTATTCATTCACATTTTAACACCATCAAGGCTATTTGAATAACTATTAAACAGACAAAAAGGTTGAGAACAACTGCAATCACTTACATTTAAAATAAAAATAAAAATAAAGGGTCTGTAGCCAATATAAAACATGACATATTAATCAGTCACGCAGATTAATTAAATGAATTAAACTGGTCATTTAGAGATCATCACACTGGCTGATATCATTGATTAATCGACCCATTAAACAGATACGTGTCATTTTTTAAAACAGCTTCATGTTACTGATGCATAATTTCTGTTAATAAAAGATCTGTGTTTGCTTCTAATAACTCAACACTTATTTGACTAAATTAAATTAATTAAAAATTAAATTAGGTTATTTTGCGATACATGTTTGTCAAATAAGTGTATAAGAATACACACACATTTACTCAGCTATCCAGGTTACAAAGGTTATAAAAACGTTTGTGGGAAGATTGTTTTGAAATTAACATTAAAATGTCCAGTTTTCTTGTTGTGATTATAACATTATTTAAAGGTTACAAAAATGTTTCATACAACATCCTACTAACATTATTTTCACCCAAAATTTGAATTATTATTTTTTTTTATATTCTAAGATAATCAAAATATCCAGTTTTATTTTTGTTATTATAACGTTATTTAAAGGTTATAAAAAAACGTTCATCAAATACAAACAACATCATAAGGACACTGAAAATATTGATCTAAGAATGTTTTCTTAATGAGAACGTATATCAAAAATATGTTATAAAAACAAATATTCTAAAAATAAGTTATAAAAATGTTCCATAAACGTTACTTTAAGAATGTTTTGTCCTAACATTTATAAAACATTGCGAGTACGTTCCCTGTTAGCGGAGTATCTTATTGGGAATAATCCATAAACATCTACACTGTAAAAAAAAAAAAAGAAAGTTGTTTCAACTTAAAATAATTTGTTACCCCACTGACTTAAAATTTTTAGTTTAGTCAACTAAAATATTCCAGTTGTCACTTAAATTAACATTAAGTAACTTAAAATTCCAAGTTGACTCAACTAAAAATTAAGTCAAAAAATATTAAGTCAATTTTTAAGGTAGCCCAACTTTTTTTTTTTTTTACAGTGTAGTTGTGTATAAAGGCAGTACACTGTAAAAATAAAAAAGTTGGGCTACCTTAAAATTTTAAGTCAACCAGCTTCAGCAGATTTTTGAGTTTTCTCAACTTATTTTTTAGGAAATTTCTCAACTTTTTGTTGTATAAACTTAAAACAAGAAGTTGAGAAAACTCTGCTGAAGCTGGTTGACTTAAAATTTTAAGTTTGCCCAACTTTTTTTTTTTTACAGTGTAGTTATTATTAGTTATTATTACAATAACCTAACCTAAATAGAAAACTTTAAATTTTAGAATAAAAAAAACAACTTTATTTTTTAGTGTTACTTTAGTGTTTGCCTAAACAGAAAACTTTCTGCAATTTTAGAATAAAATTTAGTTTTTGTTTTTTTAAATGTTACTTTATTTATAGTGTTTTTACAAATAAAGGCATCATAAAAAGGAGGTTTTGTCAGGTTTATCTCACTCAGAGGCGGACAGTAGTGAAGTATTTTTACTTTAGTCAAGTAAATGTAAAATGTATCTGTACTTTATCAGTGTTTTTCTTTGGAAAACTTTTATTTCACTACATTCCAAAGCATAATGTTGTACTTTTTACTGCACTATGTTTCATAAATAAATGATTTATTTTTTATTTTTTTACCTTTAATACTTAACGAACATTAAAAATGTAGTACTTTCTTGTATTTAAGTAAATCTTTGAATTACATATACTTGAGTAAAAGTAAGAAAGTACTAGATTTCTAATGTAATTAAGTATTAAATGATATTTAACATGAAATCTAGTGCAGTAAAAAGTAGACTATTATGCTTTGAAATGTTGTGAAGTAAAATTGTCTAAAGAAAAACACTCTGATAAAGTACAGACACTTGAAAAGTACTTTTGAAGCAGAGTAAAAATACTTCACTACTGTCTGCCTCTCACTTCTGGGCATAGATGTGCACACACACACTCACACACACACAAATCCGTCCGTTTCTTCACAGGCCGGCACATGTCATCCTGACACGTGGACATGCGTGGGCTCACAGGGTCAGCCGGGGATTCGGGATAAACTCCCATAAAGCCGCTGGTTAGAGTCATCATGACCTTAAGTGCCGCCCACAGGCAGCTGTCAATCATCCTGCTGAAGCCACGCCCCCTACAGACAACAGCAGCATCAGACACATTCCTGAAGCAGGTGTGATTCACTTATCTCATCCCTCAGGCTTCTTCAGAGCAGAATCACACGAGAATCACTGCTGAATGTTCAATAGATGATAAACACATGAATACTTGATTAATGAATAATTTCTGAAATTATTCACTCAATCTGAACAAGAGCAGGTGGGTGTGATCGACAGGCTTAGCGACGGTAACTAAGGCGGGCGGGGCTTAGTAAGAGATCAGAGGATTTGAGTCACATAACCTCCTGCTGTCGGATCACACCTGCTGACAGTAAACCATCAGATACCGATCAACACGACCTCTGACCTCCACTGCTAACGACACACACAAAATCAATCTTTATTTATACACAAATTTCCTGAACTCAACAAGCTTTAGAGATGCATGTTAGAAATACAGTCAAACCAAAAATGATCCAGACACAGATATAATGTTTGATATTTTTTTACTAGTGGGTGCAGGACACTATAGCTGACTAATTTAACAGCTGACAGCTATTCAACCCAATTCATTACATACCTTTCTATATCAAGATGAATTTGTTCTGACGCAGTTTAACGGAGTTCTTCTCATATTTTATTACCATTTTCTAAACTATAGTGAATAAACTGTGATATAATGTGAGAAATGCTGACTTTGGTTTGACTGTAGGTCATCGGTTCTAGTTAATTATACACCGTTTGAGCTTCTCATTAAAGGTTAATGTGTGGTTTGATAATTTACTGCAGAGAATGAGAACAGCTAAACCTCACAATCTCATCTGGGACACAACTGAGATTCTACCCTGCTACAATAATAATAATAATGATAATGATGATATGTGACCCTGGACCACAAAACCAGTCATAAGGGTCAATTTTATGAAATTGACATTTATGCATCATCTGAAAGCTGAATACATAAGCTTCGCATTGATGTATGGTTTGTTATGATAGGACAATATTTGTCTGAGATACAACTATTTGTAAATCTGGAATCTGAGAGTGCAAAAAAAATCTAAATATTGAGAAAATCATCTTTAAAGTTGATCAAATGAAGTTCTTAGCAATGCATATTACTAATCAAAAATTAAGTTTTGATATATTTACGGTAGGAAATTTACTAAATATCTTCATGGAACATGATCTTTACTTAATATCCTAATGATTTTTGGCATAAAAGAAAAATTGATAATTTTGACTCATACAATGTATTGTTGTCTATTGCTACAAATATACCTGTGTTACTTATGACTGCTTTTGTGCTCCAGGGACACATATTTCATACTAGTGAGAGGAAAGGCTACTTCAGTTTCTAGTTTGAGTCAGAAAATCACACAGGATCTCTTTAATATATTATTTTTGTTTCTGAATGGAGATCGGTGGAGACGTTCGCTCAAGTCTCTCCTGATTCTCAGATGTTTCTCCTGAGAAAAAGAGCCCAGTACTCTCACACGTGTCTTCTCTAGAGGTTCAGATCTCAAATGTGTTTAGATTTGCCAAGATATCAAAGTCAGAAATCTCAGGATGAACTCATTTTAAAGCTCTTTCTGGATCAGATAGTGATTCAAACGAGTCAGTGTTATTTTAGTATCATCAAGATGCAATTATAGTTTTATTAATATCTTTAAATAAGTTTGTATTTTTATATTTGTTGTTTTCGTGTATTATTTAATTTTAATTTAGTTAAATTGAATTGTTTTATTAGTCTATATACTTATACTTACTATATACTATGTATTAACTAACATGAACAAACAATGAACAATGCATTTATTACACTATTTATTAATCTTTGTTAATTTTAGTTAATGAAAATACAGTTGTTCACTGTTTATTCATATTAGTTCACAGTGCATTAACTAATGTTAACAAACACTACTTGTGATTTTAATAATGCATTAGTAAATGCTGAAATTAACATTAACTAAGATTAATAAATGCTGTAGAAGTATTGTTCATTCTTAGTTCATGTTTACTAATGTTGTTAACTAATGAACCTCATTGTAAAGTGTTACCAAGTTTTTATATGTATTATTTTATTTCAGCTAACATTTATTTTAAGTAATGAAACATTTTTTATTGGCTTTATATTTAGTGAATTATAATAACCCTGGTTTTGAATCAAATGAGACACTTTGAGCACTTATGCATAAACATAATTTATAATAGTTGATGTAAAAATGTAAACATGCATTGTGAGCCATGAATTAGCAACATCTGAAGAAAACCGTTTTCTCAAGTGAAACCTGTTAAAAATCAACCACTGAGCAAATATTTGATCAAACGACTTTAATACGTGAGCAACTGTGTTGAATTATGAGACTGAACATTAACTACCGCAGTCAGGAACACTTCCACACTCAATCACACACTGAACTGAAAATCTAATATCACAGAAACAGTATATACTATATATCTATATATATACATAACCCAGGCTGGGTTCGGTCCTGTGTGACGGTCAGATGAATGTCTGTCCATCTGCTGAGCTCTCGTCACATTTACATGCGAAATACAGCGCTGTGATTGGGAAGAGTGTTATCAGAGCAGCTCAGGACCTGTGTGTGTGTGTGTGTGTGTGTGACCCGCCTGACACACACACACACACACGCACACACGCCTGAGGACGGCGATATGGAGATCACTGCATATCACCAGCTAACAGAGTGTCAGGATGAGATGCTCAGTCTCACGCAAACACTTCACATTTAACACCAACATCAAAAGAGAAATCAATAAATCATATACTCTTCTTGTGAATGAAGAGACAGATGTGTTCCTGACAGGTGTAGTGATGTTCATCCAGGTGTGGACGAGCAACAGGCAGAGAAACAGGTGTGTAAATCCTCAATCTACATAATACAGAATTACAGCAGTGAATTACACTGTTTTCTACTTTATTTTAAACAGAAATACACTCATATCTGCTGTTTTACTACAACAAATCAGATAATGTGGCTCGTTCATGAAACACGAGCAGTTACAAATACACACCGCATCCGGAGTCAAACACATCAGACCAGTGCAAATGTGTTTTGTAGGTTATTTCAATTAAATTGTTCTATTTTACACAGACACAGACACTCACTCACACACACACACACACACACACACACACACACACACACACACACACACACACACACACACACACAGACACACACACACACACACCCCCAGACAGAGACACAGACACAGACACACACACACACGCACACGCACACACGCAGACACACACACACACACACACACACACACACACACACAGACAGAGACACAGACACAGACACAGACACACACACACACACACATATAAACAATGTTTGTTTATAGACGATTGAGCCTCATTTATTTATTTTTGCGTTTCTTAATTATATATATATAAATATACACAACACCGCGCCACCGACGGTTGTTGGGTTATTACCACCGCGGTGGTAAAACTCTGCTACCGTCACAGCCCTAACGCACGCGCACGCGCACGCGCACACGCATGCACGCACACACAGACAGACACAGACACAGACAGACACACACACACAGTGGTGTGATGAAGATGCCTGTTTCCACAGAGACTGTTGCCACGCTCTGCTGCCATGGCGACGGTCAGCCTCACACCCATTAACCCCAGTGTCCTCTGGGAGAAAGTCTCTGCACATCAGATCCACAGACATCAGATCTCATTATAATTATTACTGCATATGAAATATATACTCATATATAACACTCAAACAACTCAGACTTCATTTAGATTTAACTAATACCCAATATTCACTCAAAAACGTATAGAAATCATAAAATTATACAGTGTATAGTAAATCAAACATTATAATGGTCAAATGAAAAGATAAATAATGTGGTATTTTTTTATTTTATTTTGAAATAAAAAATTATGAGGAAACATATTGTGGATATGGTAACTAAAAGAGCTGAGATAAAAGAGAAATCAAATGTATTATTTAATATGACTCAATTAACTACTATATCACGACAAAATTACAACTGCACATTAATTTATAATATTATTGCTGTAGATATTATCTATATGGTATTATATATATATATATATATATTAATCTATATTTTTAATATAACGGAATCAAAAGTACTACATTAATACAAAATAATGAACAACTACACATTAATTCATAATGTTATTGTAAATTATATATTTTATATGTTTTCACATATTTAAAAAATGAAACAAAATGTCATGCATTTTAAATTTTATGTGATGTAGATAGGCTATATTTTATATAAGAGAAATCAGGCATCAAACTATGATAGTGTGTGCACTAAAAATGATGAATAACTGTTTATTATTTTAGTAATTTGGTATCTGGTATCCAATAACAGCCTATAATCCGATCAACACAGATCACTGAATGCATGATTACATTATTCAGTCCTGATCCTGTCTCTGAGATATCGCTGATATATTCATGGATCATACAGCATATGAGATCTGAGACTGACGGATGGAGTGACAGTCAAACACACATAAATCATCAACATTAATGACGCCTTCAAAATCATGCTTTCATCGAATCAGACGCTCTTCTGCACAAATTCAGACTGTGAAATGATGGACCACAGTAAAACACAATCATAATAACGACAATCCTTCAAACCTCCTGCTCTCGCTGCAAATGTAGGTCACCGGAAAACAGACGTATTACAAACGCTAGCCTGATGAATCTGTGAGAACACACACACACACACACACACACACACACTCGCACACACACACACACACACACTCACACACACACACACTCACACACACACACACACACACACACACACACACACACACACACACACACACACACACACACTTGTAGCACAAACAGTGGACATCCACTTTGGGAGTAAACAGGAGCAGGAAGCAGGAAGCAGAAAGAGCCGCCCATGAACACATTACTGAAGAATGATTGTGTTTCTGCTATGGTTTAGCACAAAATAACTACTCTTTTATACAAAAGTTGTGTTATTAAATCAATTTTACATTTTATTTTTATTCACATATATCTAAATTGACCCCCCCCCAAAAAAAAAAATTAAACAAGCAATTTTTTGAAGGTTTATTGAGGATAATACAATTTCAGTCTTTCTTTATCAAAATGTAATGTTTATCGGAAATGTATCTGCAATTTCTGAGTGAAAAAAATAAAATAAAGCAATTTTTCAAACTATTACTGAAGAATGTTTTACAAGAGAATACTATTTTCAACCTGTCTACTTTGAAATTTAATGTTTAATTTAATGTGTTAACTTTGCAATTACCTGTAAAATGTACTAGCAATCTTTTAGGGAAAATGTTTCCAAGTAAAATGAGAAATCACAAGAATTTTGTCGTAGGACCCAACAACATTCACAGCATTCAAGTACATGCTCAAGTACATCAAGTACACTGTACACTGAAAAAAATGATTCATTGAATTTACTCAGTTTTTTTAAGGTAAGTGGTTGCAATCAATTTATTTTAGCTACATTTAAATAAACAAATTTAGTTTACTAACTTTCAACAAAATTAGTTTATTGAAATGTAGCTAAAATAAATTGAACTTACCTTAAAAAAATTGAGTAAATTCAATGAATCATTTTTTTCAGTGTAGGTACTGTAAAAAAAAAAAAAAATTAAAAAGATTACTGGAGTATGTCTTTTTAATTCAAAATGTCATGTTTAATTCAATGTGTTACTTGCCGTTTCTTTGTAATTATTTGAGAATTTACTAATAATTTCTGAATGGAAATGAAGGGGGAAAAAATCTATTAAAAATGAGAAAAAAATAAATCATAAGCAATTTTTTTGAAAGATTATTAAAGTATGCTTTACAAGAAAATACTAATTTCAGTAATTCTACTTCAAAATGTTTCATTCAAAATTACTTACTATTTATTTTTTGTGAATTATCACAAAAATTCAAAATTTTCTGTAAAATTTAATAGCAATTTGTGAGTGAAAATCGTTCCAAAGTACATTCATTCATTAAGCAGTCTTTTATCCTGAAATAAAAAAAAAGCAATTTTTCAAGAGATTATTGAATAAAAAAATCTAAAATACTACATCAGTCCTTCTATTTCAAAATGTGATGTTTAAATCAGCATAATTATCCATAAATTTACTAGCAATTTCTGAGCGAAAATTGTTGTAAAACTGAGAAACATCACAAGCAATTTTTGCAAAGATTGTTGAAGTAGGCCTAAATACTACTTCAGTCTTTCTACCTCAAAATGTGAATGTTTAATTCAATGTGCTCTCACCATTTATTGTAAATATTTGTGAAATGTACTAGTTATTTCTGACTGAAATTGTTCCAATCACATTTAGTCATTGAGCAGATGAAGAGTATAACAAGCAATTCATCATATGATGCAATAAATGCAGAGAAGTGCTAGTAATACAGTAGAAGCGCACTAAATCCCACAGCAGCTTTTCTCAGTGCATGACATGCATTTGTGCTTTTTTAAGAGAAATGAATAGTAGATCAGACACAAAACCTGAGAGTCACGTCACTGACCCACAAACACTGAACTACTGAACCTGATCCTCACGCTACTGTCTCAACATCACTTCATCAGCTCCAGAATCCAGACAGAAGACTGAAGAAGACGAGTGTCTCTCTCTCTCTCCAGAGAAACACTAAATATAGAACGACCGAGAGGGGAAACCCACGAGACCACGACACATCTGCAGTCCTACAATTAATGCATCTGATGCATTACAGTTCAACAGCAAATCTCCATTATCAATGCACAAACAGAACTGAAGACAATGTGTTCTTACTGTATCCATCAGAAACTGTAAATAACTTCATTTGCTTATAAAAGCTGAACAAGAAGCATTCATTTCATGAATAGAATAATGAAACGCTGCAGAAGCAGAGCTGTCAAAATCACCAAAGACTCAAATCATCCTGGTAACTGTCTATTCACTCTGCTGCCATCTGGTAAGCGCTTCAGGAGCATGATGGCAAAAACTGAGAGACTTAGGAGGAGTTTCTTCCCCCAGGCCATCATGCTCCTAAACACAACTCATCCTCTTAACATCATCATGACTTCACTTATTAATCACTCACAATCAGTAAGATATTCATTATTATCTACCTCACACTGACAGTGTCATTTGCACACAGCACTTTCCGTGTCTGGTATCTTATTATCTTATTTTTATATTTATTTTTTTGGTATTGCTGCTACATGTCAACCATGCTCAACCTGTTTGCACATTCCTCTCTTGTACAGTCATGCTTATCTTAATATTTAATTCTACAGCATACTGTCATGCACATTCTTTTATATTTTGTTCTTTATATCTTATTTTTTATTCATTTTATTTTATGTATACTTCCCTTGTGTTTGTATTCTACAATATTTGCACTGTCCATGGAGCGGACCCGACTCACATTTCACTGCTGGTTATACAATCTCCGTATAGTCGTGTATGTGACAAATAAAACTTGAATCAGTATAAGCAATATCATGAGGAGAATGAAAACCACAGCTGTTTCACGTTTATTTGTAAGTCTTTTCTCAATACAAATTGTTTCAAAGCTGCGTTATAAAAAATATGCAATCAAGTTTCCCATGAAACAATGTCATTATTTACGTATTTGCTCTAAAATCACTTAAAAGAGTGTTTAATGCATGAAATGAGTAAAATCTACTTTAAAAACTATTCATTTATACATTTTTTTGGCATGTTATACATTTAAAAAACATTTACCCGTTTTACTAAAAAATTTAGACTTCAAGACTTCAATGAACAAATGAATTATGTTGAAACGTATTTATTCATTTTTATTTATATGCACTAATAAACAGCAATATTTATTTACATATATTTTACTGACACATTTTAAAACATGAAAAATGCTACAGGGAGATAGTATGTTATTATACTATTATAGTTTTTATTAATATTTTGAATCATTTCAAATTATTTTTATATTTTCTGTTTTTATATAAGTTTTGTTAAAGTTTTAGTAATTTTGTTGTTGTTTTTCATTTTTATTAGGTTTTTAATTTAAATACATGTCTATATAGTTTTATTCAATTTTATTGGAGTTTTAGTTATTTTAGCACATTCATTTAAACTAAACTAAAATGAGAAATATTGCATTGGCTGAAAAAAAAAATTTCATGCAGAAAATGTTTTTTAGTGATTTAAAGTAAAGAAAGTGTTTTTTTAATGGTGTACTTACTCCATTTTTTAAAAAATGAGTTTTTTTGTAAGCATTTCTCAAATGAATCACTGATAATGAATCAAACTGATTCATTATTATGCATATGCACCAATAAACAGTAATAGATTTCACAAACCCACTGGTGTATGATTATATATCAAGGCTAAAGGCCTGTAAGTTAATTTGCTTATAAAAGCAATAAAACGCCTCTGCTTAATATTAACTCGTGATTTGAGGAAGCACTGATTTCACAGATAAATCTGTATGAGCAATATCAAGATGACAATATTAACCGCAGTTGTTTCACATTTATTTGTAGCTCTTCTCACAACACAAATCATTTCAAAGCTGCTTTACAGTAAATGTGTGTTTCAGATATCAGTCCCATCTCCCATGAGGCAGCGGGAGCGTGAGGTTACGGCATCATTACTCTTCCTCTGGGACGAGGCTGCGCTGTTCACGGGGGACTGTGAAGGTCACAGGTCAAATCTAACCACTACAAACATCTGCCATATAATATGGATGCGTAATTATAGAGACCCTCCGCGGGGCCGTTACCATGGCAGCACACACCCTTCCTGTGGATACCATCGGCCCCGTATGACTAACAGCGGAGCTTCTCTAATCTCACTTGATTCATCATTACTGTGAAATATATGACATTATTTACATATATGTGATCTTAAAAGGGCATTTAATGCATGAAAATACAGTAAAAATCTAGTTAAAAACACAGCTTTTCACTAAGCAATGAATAATACTTATATATATATATTTTTATTTTTGGGAAAAACCTGCATATGTAATGCTTCTTCATGTCACTAAAATGACTTATTCATCCTTACTGTGAGATATATGACATAATTTACATATTTGCTCTTAAAAGGGCATTTAATGCATGAAAATACAATACATTTTTTATTAAAAACTGTTTTTTACTAAACAATAAATAACATTTATACGAGTTTGTATTTAAGCACCAACAGCAATATTTACCCACGTTTTACTAAAAGATTTTAATATCGCACATCAAGACTTCTGAGCATTTCTGAGTCACAATGAAATAAATTGATGATAATGAATCATATCTATTAATTTTTATTTATATGCACCAATAAACAGCAATTTTTATGAACATATATTTATTTTAAAATAAGAAAAATGCAATGAGGAGATCAGTGTTATATTTTAATCACATTAAGATACTAAATTAATTTTTATTAATAATTCGATTTTTTGTTCTGTTTTCATTCAATTTAATGTTATAAGTTTTACAAATTTTATTGTGTGCTTTTGTCATTTTTTTTTAATGTCTATATATTTTTTATTGTTTTAGTTATTTTAGGACATCAAGTTAAACTAAATTAAAAATGATCAAACTTGCCTTGGCAACTACCTGAACATATTTATATTCTATATTATATTTTACTTTAGTTCAGTTAATGTTTAATTTATTTCAAGTAAAGAAAATGTTTGTTTTTTTAAAAATAGTTTTAATTGTAGTTTGTTTTAGTTAACGATGATAACCCTGACAGAGACGTTTGTAAATATTTCTGAATAACAACGCAAATGAATTGTTGATGATTAATCATATTTATTCATTTTTAATTATATGAACAAATAAACAGTAGTATTTCTATTTATGCACATATGTCTTAATATATATGAAAAATGTCATGAAGAGATTTCTGTGAACATTTCTGATTGATAATGCATGATTCATTGAAACAGTGCAATGATTGTGAAATCTCAACTCTGAAGCACTCAAACGAATGACTGCTAGTCTAACAGCACCTTCAATATTCAGATAAATAAAACATCTAATTCACTGAGATATTGTTGTTTAATTCTGCAAAATGACTGAAATCTGGTTATGAACACTGGCTATTTATGGGCCAGCGCTACAGGGAGGTTTTGCACAGAAAGCTGTTGTGTTGGCTATGAGCATCACTCACCTGCTGACACGCATGTTACAGCCAACAAAGCCTCTAATTCAGAGCACAAACCCGCGGCTCGTCTCAAAGCTCAACTCTCAATGCCAGCCAGTGACCTTTACAGACCTAGAGTTCTGAATACAAGCGGATGACAACGGCTTACTGAAGCATGCGATATGATGTTTATGCAAGGTACAGATGAAAATAAACAATTCTGCAGCCGTTGATATTACATAAAGCCATTTCAAATATTCACTGCTGACAATATGCAATCAAAAAACGCTGTGATATCACAATGCACTGTTTATTTGGCCAAAAACAGTGTATAAACAAAACCACAATTTAAAAACGTTAATATAGCTATTAAAATATTTAATGAAAACTTGGGCAATTATTATTTCAATCATCTAAATATAAATATATAAAAGTATAAAAATTCTTTGGGTTCATTTAGTGAAAAAAGTGCATGGGAAAACAGGTCATGATTGTTTATTTTACATCTTGCAATTAAATTCTGGCATTATTGGCTGAAATGATGGGTGAAGAACAGCCTTTAGCCATTTCAGAAAACTACATAAACATGAAGATGCATATTAAATATCTTCAACTGGCAGAGGAACACATAAAACGCCATTTTTTAGCTCTTTCGCCCAGTCTGGGTTCCAATACTAAACGTGTCCTGAACACAGCATGAGTTTATCTGCTTTAACATTTGTCCACGAGCGTGAACCATCTGTCAATCCTCCATTTCTACAGACCTTTTGGTGGCAAGACCAACAAAACCACAATCCACCAAAACACTGATACTAATAGCCAATCGAATATCTTTACTCTGTAGCACAATAAACAGCAACATCCCATTATGGCCTCAAAAATGACTGCATGTGCTTCAGGCCAATGCTGTTTACATCATTCATTCTCTCATTATACTGATGGAATCTGAGGGTAATACCATGGTATTTTATACACCAATGATTACAATATTCACATATCATGGTATTGGCACTGTACCCCAATGCTCATCCCAAAATACCATGGTATACTCCCAAAAAAACACAGAACCTTATCCTTCAAGAGTCTAGGAATGGCGAGAGTACAGTGGAGACACACACTGACTGCGGTGTGGAAAATTACAGGCTTAGACTCTTAGACCAACCCACAGACAATGTGTCTTACAGTAAAAATACACTTAAACTGATTGTTAGCGTTAAAAATAGCGTGTTCCTCGAAACACAATGTAGCTCCAGTTGAGTTCAGCCGCCATCTTGGGGGGCGTTCACACACAACGCGTTACGGAACGGAACGTATTTAGCGATATTAGCACAATGATTCATTTTATCGAGTCATGTTTGAAAGAAACATCGCGTAACAAAGGCTGAGGAAAGATCAAAGGCATCCCGACGTCAGGAAAATCATATTCTCCACAAACACACACACCCAGTGACAACAACACACTGATTTACTGATGAAAACCTCAGGGAAGAGTGAATCATAATCTGGAATCAATCCCAGAAAACCAAGCTCTTATTTTCCGGTTTCCGATGATCCAGTAGGATCTCGGTTGATTCCTAGAGGATTCGTTTGATCCCATTATGATTCCTGTAGTTTGATCCCAGCACAACAGAGCACTGAACACATTCCTCCATTAACTCTCTGGATCCACACCAACATAGAGCCAACAAAACGGAACGAAACGTGTGATTTACTGAATCAGCGTAATGTCACTTTATGTTCGGCACATTAAGCGTTTAAACGCCGCTGCCGTTCGCTATATCACCTTCAACCTGACAGTTTGATTATTAATATTAATTCATGGATCTGTTATACAGCATCCGTTCATCCTGTATGTCGTCGGATATAAAATATCGCTCATATAACAGCGCCCGACCGAGCGGAACGCTCCGCAGAACGCAGCGATTATTCCCGTATTCGCGTAGCCTATATTAGCGATAAGAAATGTATATTGCCGTTTATTCTAAACATATTTGCGTAACATTATGCGACTATAAACAAATACACAAGGGTTCGATATTAAACATTATTTTGGTTTAGAAATGACATAAACAGAAAAAACACCGCCGCGATCTTTTTGAAATGAACGTTCCACGTTATCGCGGTTTAATCGTAGCGCGGTCGTTCTAGTGTATCTATCTATCGCTGCGATGATGTTACATTGTATCGACTATTTGATCGATTCTTACCTCAACAGCGAGCGTCGATGTCGCGGTCATCAGTAATATGAAAAGCTCTCGACAGCCCATTCTGCGTCTCTTCTGTGTGCTTCCAGCTAAATGCGATGCTCTGTATCGAGTAAATCTCCGTGTGGTGTCGGGGTGTGGATCGCGTCGGCTCTGAGAAGAATGCGATGATCCTGCGATGGCGAGAACAGCGCGTCACCTGACCTGAATGTACGGGAGGGGGAGCTGGGAATACTCAAAATACTGCCTACTACAATTAAAATCAAATCAAAGACTGCACTAACTTATTCTTACTTATTTTTATTGCAATTTAAATATATTTTATTATTTATTTTATATGCATTTGTATTTATATTTGTTATAAAACGTATTATTATTTATTTCAGCTTGAGATTATTGTTTATTTCAGCTTTTCAGGTTACATACATTTAATGAGTAATATAAAAAATGTTTTACTCTTCAGTCAGTTATTTGTTTTTCAATCAATGTTTATTTTTACTTAATTGTTATTCACTTTTTTATTATTTAAAATGCAATTGGTTTATTTTTACCATATCACTATACAATATGAGGCATTGCTCATGTAATGCATGCATTTTATTTATTTTACATTTCTAAAAATGAAATCAAAACATGAAATGTCATGGATTCTAGATTATGTCCAAACTGGAGAATTGAATTATGCTCATTTCTGTTATTTGCTGCCACCGTGTGGACGATCATGAAAACATTAGTATAAATGTGTAGTAGCCTATTAGTCTAGTTCGGTAAATTCTCATATTCCATATTTCTAAATGAAATAATTTAATATTTTAATGTACTTTCTTGGAAACTAGCTTTCAAAGACCTCAAAGAATAAAACATTTAGCTAACGAACTGTGTGATAGATAGCAGATATGCACCACACTGGAAAACACGAGCATGCAGCCTTCAGTTTTATTATGAAAAGTAAAAACAGACATAAATTGCATGAATGTTTTGCTGTTTGGACACAATCGGTGAACAGTTAACTACACCTGGTGTGTTTTCATAACAATAGCCAACTACAAATACAACTTGCTCTTTCAAGTTTCTATGAATAAATACATTCACCATATTATTTCCTCAGTTGAGAAAAATTAAGACACTCAGACACATTTTAGATATAAGAATATAATGTTATTCTGTACAACACATATGACGTTTACTCCCATATTAACAGTTCATTTCATTTGACAATTAAAGAGATAACACTGATCTTCACAAGAAAACATATACACATATTTTGGAGTTTTTATGCCTGTTCTGGTCTCATGTTGCCTAATAAGGTTTATTAGCGTTCGTTAGGTTTCTGAGACCATAAGTGTCCATGTCATAAATGAAAATACTCCAGTCCTCATGTAAGAATCCTCTTTGTGCTGCTCCAGTGAGTGGATACCTGCTTCATCCACAGAGCGCCGGTCTGGCACTTATGCAGGGATTTCTTTATTTTTGTGCGTCCTCTCAGAATAACACACATCAGGAGGCTCATTTGCGGCTGTAGCCTGGATAGGGTGGAGGTGGAGAGTAGTTAGTCGCTCTGGGTGGAGTCGGTGTGTATGGAGGCGGCCGTAGATCAGGAGGATACATCTCATAATCATAGCTGTAAGGAGGTGGAGGACCTGAGAAGAATGAGACACAACTGGAAATTAATGCTGCGTTTACAGGAACAACAAGCAGTTATAGGCTTTATTTATATTTGAATCGACATACAAAACCTCATATTATAATCGTTATGATCAAAAGCTTTATTATTTTATTATTGCTCCACATGTTCATTATGTCTGTTTAACTGAATACAAGATGTTTACTAATCACATAACCTGTATTATCTTGCTTTTTCTTTATTTATTTGTTAGTTTATTTAGATAGGGACAGTATAAAATGTATGATTCCAGACAGAAAAAGCTAAAAAAAAAAAAAAAAAAAAAAAAAAAAAATATATATATATATATAGAGAGAGAGAGAGAGAGCATAGCATATGTAAAAAAAAACAAAAAACAAAGAAACACACACACACACACATATATATATATATATATATATATATATATATATAGACATACATACAAAAAATGACCTATATTAAAGTTACTGTGGCAACATATAGAGAAATTAAACAATTTATTAAAAATTCTTAGATATGCATACAACTCTGATTTATAGTATTATCTTGCACATTTTGATTTAAAAGTAAGCCTAAAATTAAGTTTTGGCATATTTAAATGTTCAAAATATGCACATTTGGTATCATCTTATTAAATATGCATAAAAATGCAAGTATTATGCAACTTATAAAAAAAGTGATATAGACTTGATACAAAATGTCATAGCTTTTAAGTTTAGTTTTATTGTTGGTAAAGTGTTTGTAATTGTCAGAGAATTCTGTGAAATGGTTGTTATAGGGTTTCTGTGGGATTTATGAAGGCAAATGTAAGACTTTAAGACTTTTTAAGACCAAATACAGAGCATTTAAGAAATACATTGAAGGGAAAACACTTGAGAGTTTGAAAATACATTTACATTTATGCATTTAGCAGACGCTTTTATCCAAAGCGACTCCCATTTCTCTGTCTTACCCCTTCCCCTTAGTTTTGCGCGTTCACGTGAGAGTAAGGGCTGTCCCAATTCTGGTTTTGATCGAGGGGTAGGGCTAAGGGGAAGTGGTAGATACCTCTTAAAACCAAGCATTTTCGCGAGCTTACTTGAAACCAAGGGGTACCCAGAACACACTGCGCAACCGGCAACAATGTCGGCCAGATCATCCAGAGAGTCCCATTTTCAGCTTAAATAATTGATTTAAAAATTACGACAGTCTTGTTTTGTGCTCTACACAGTCCTGTACATATATATTTGCAACCATGTTCTTAATTGAAACGTTTTAAAAAATCGCTAGTTTGCTACGCTTTACATCGCTGATTTGTACAACAATCTCAAAAACATCACTAATAAAACCCACGCGATCGACATACACATACTTGCAGACGCATCTTGGAAGTTTGTGATCAACACTTGTCGCCTCTGGTGACGTAGCAGCCAGCTAGAGACGATGTACGATGACGTAACCGTAACCAAGTGGTGTCTCATTTCATAGGGGTATGTTTTCACCCCTAGCGCTTACCACTCGGTTTCTAGGGACAAGGGCTAGGGGTAAGACAGAGAAATGGGATTCACCCTTACAGTGCATTCAGGCTATACATGTTTTATCACTTTGTGTGTTCCCTGGGAATTGAACCCACAACCTTTTGCGCTGCTAACCCAATGCTCTACCCCTGAACCACAGGAACTTACAAAATACAACTTCCATAAGATTGCCATTGCTTTTTAATTCATTTTACCAAAAAAAAAAGTTACTGTTAAATATTATTTTAAAAATACTGTTAAAAGAGTGATGTTCTTTATCAATATTTTTGTCATGTTTTCCAGTGCAAATGTCTAAAGATTCTTAAACGAAGACACATTTACTTTACAAACAAAATGACAGAAGACACAAAGTCTTGTTTTCTGAGAAATCAATCAAATGAAGTGAGTTTATGATTTAAACAAGAACAAATATCAGCCAATGGACTTAAATCAAAGGGAAACAAGTTTTCATTCCCCATTGATATTTGATATTTGTTCTTGTTTTAAGCATAAACTCACTTCATTTTGTTCAGTTTCTCAGAAATATGTTGATTTTGCATCTCCAGTAAATGTATCTTGATCTAAGGATGTTTAGATATTTTTACTGGAAATCAAGACCAAAATACTGAGGAAAATATATATATATTTTGATATTCATGCCATGACTTTATGAAATTCTGCCTTTTATTAATTTCTTAAGTCTTTGCTGTGATTTTTAAGGTCCTTAATTTGTGGAAAGGCAAACTAAGACTTTAAGACCCATATAAACCCTGTCTTAATTTAATGCTGTTTCCCTTGAAATTAAATAAAATTAGCTCATAAAATGTTGAATAAATTATTATTTTTTTGAATACTCTTAAGGAAGCACATTGTGAAAGCAAATAGTGACGGTGATTGAAAATCTTAAAAAGTCAAGTCACATTTATTTCTATAGTGCTTTATACAGTAAAGATAGTTTCAAAGCAGCTTTACAGAAATAAACAGTAAATAACAGTGTTAATGTTGCAAAATTCATCAATAATGAAACTACTTCAAAAGCAGCTCTATAGAAGACAATATTATCATTATTCAGTTCAATGATGGTTCAATTCAGCTTAATTTGATTCTCACCTGATAGTGTCAGTTAAATCGATAGTATTACTGAAGATGAATTGATTATAAGTGTCAGTTAAATCGATAGTATTACTGAATATGAATTGATTATAAGTGTAAGTTCCAGTGATCTGTTGTGTGCTAGTTGTAGTTAGTCAGTGTGTGTTGTTGTGTTACCTGGGTAACCCTGAGTCACAGTGTTGATGTACGACGAGCTGAAGACCCCCACTCTCGCCCCGCGGCCGTTCTTCACACACATACAGATGCACAGAAAGATGGCGGCCATCGCACCCATCAGAAACACCACACCAAACACTATCCCGGAGATAGCCGTTCCCCTGAGAGAACAAGACACAAAACTGAGACTAACATACACGTGATGCTGGATTCATCAAACACTAACTACCTGTCTGTTTCATGGCAGGATAAACTCAATATTTGCATTCATTGTGTTTTTGTGGAGTCAGACCACCCATGCTCATATTTATTTGTCTCGTGATGGATCTCGTCTATTTGTGAGTCAACGGTGATCCGTCTCTTGTGTGAGCTGACACCTGACTAAACACGGCACAAAAGACCAAATGTGTTGCTTTTCAATTGTGATTGACTGACTGATGCCTTCACTGCAGAAAACAGTTTCTTCCTTAGTATTTATGTCTTGTTTTCTAGTATATAATGTGTCCCTGCAGCACAAAAGCAGTCATAAGTAACACAGGTATATTTGTAGCAATAGACAACAATACATTGTATGGGTCAAAATTATTGATTTTTCTTTTATGCCAAAAATCATTAGGATATTAAGTAAAGATCATGTTCCATGAAGATATTTTGTAAATTTCCTACCGTAAATATATCAAAACTTAATTTTTGATTAGTAATATGCATTGCTAAGAACTTCATTTGAACAACTTTAAAGGTGATTTTCTCAATATTTAGATTTTTTTGCACCCTCAGATTCCAGATTTTCAAATAGTTGTATCTCAGACAAATATTGTCCTATCATAACAAACCATACATCAATGGAAAGATTGTTTATTCAGCTTCAGATTCTGTATAAATCTAAATTTCAGAAAATTGACTGGTTATGACTGGTTTTGTGGTCCAGGGTCACAAATATCTAAATATTCTTGAATCAGGATACATTTACTTGACATGTAAAATGACTTAAGATATTATGTCTTGTCTTCTGAAAATATTATTCAAATTTTGTTAGTTTTTGCTTAAAACAAGCAAAAATATCTGCCAATGGAGTAAGAAAAATAATCTTAATTCAAACACTAAACAAGATTACTTTTCTTACCCCATTGGCAGATATTTTTGCTTGTTTTAAGCAAAAACTAACATAGTTTGAATTATATTAAAAATAAAATAAAAGTAATTTTACTTGTCAAGTAAATGCATCTTAATTCCAGAATGTATAGATATTTATACAAGAAAACAAGACATAAATACTAAGGAAGAAAATCATTTTTTGCAGTGTTGAGGTTTGGTTATGATCCAGCCGAAGCATCTGAGATGCTCATGTGAGGAGAAACATCTAAGAAACTAGAGGTGTTATAATAATCAATTCTCCGATGCATCACGATTCTCTCTTGGATGATTCTGAGCTTATTTTTTTTCCTGCATATAGCATGTGTGTGTTTGATGTCCTGAAGCTCGATCGCGGATGTGGTTAAATACACTTGCATCTCCGAATACTTTTATGATATTTTCAGTACAGTACAAAACATCTGATATGTGGAACTAGATCTGTGCATTAGTGTGAATGCAGTCTATTAATTAAAGCTGCCACTGTTTATGATCTCATCAGTAATAATCAAACAGCAATAATGCTGAGGAAAAAAGAAAAACCCATAATTATGATTGTCTGTAATCTTTTTGGATACAGATACTGAAAGTTATTTTTGTTTATCATTTGTAATTGTCTCATTCCCCCTTTATTACTTTATATGTGCTTTTATGTTTTGAAGCTATATTCAGTTGGTGAACAATTGTTTTGATTTATTATTAATATGTAATTATTTTAAAAAGTAGCCTGCTTATATAATTTAATAAAAATGCACAAAATATACAGTCTAAAAGATTTGCAAACATTCTCAATCAGTTATAAAAATGTTATTTCGGAATGTTCAAAACATCCCTTTTTTAAATTTTTACAAACGTTAAGAGAACGTTACATTGTATCATTTTGCAAACATTATGGGAATGTTACTTTTGAATGTTCTCTGAACGTTCTGAAACAGGAAGTAACATTTAAAAAATGTCTTGAGAACAGTATTAAAGACCAGACAACTTTGGCCAAATGTTCTGTTAACGTTACTCTTCATAACTTTGAGAGAACATTGCTGCAATGTTCTGAGAACGTTCTCTGTTAGTTGAGAGCCTCTATTAAGAGAAACAGTGAAGATATTGAAGAGGTGAAATCATCTGAAGTCACTTTTATCACTTGAACACTCTACTGTGGTCATTAAAAATGTGTTTGGATTTATGCAAACTATAGCATCAGAATTATAAGACGTAATTGGACACGAGAGTTGATTATGGGATGTGGGTTGGATTTCAGATTGAAGTGGAAAAGCAGCTGTGTGTGAGGGGGAGGGGAGGTCAGAGGTCAAGTCAGTGCTGGTGTTATACATGTGCTGTGTGAGTGTGTGTGTCTGCATACATGGTTGTATAATGTCATGGGTATTACAATGTGAAATTAGTTAATAAGGTTTACACTTCCTGTGTCCTCATAAACCACCAAAATGTGTTCCTGTGGCTCAGTGGTAGAGCATTGCGTTAGCAGCGCAAAAGGTCATGGGTTCAGTTCCCAGGGAACACACATACTGATAAAAAATGTATAGCCTGAATGCACTGTAAGTCGCTTTGGATAAAAGTGTCTGCTAAATGCATAAATGTAAAGACATACTAAACTGAAATTCTACAAATGCCAGTAGTTTTGTGTGAGGGGCAGGTTTAGGTGTAAGGTTAGGAGAGAAAATACAGTTTGGACAGTAGAAAAACCATTACACACCATTAAACTCAACGTGTGTGTGTGTGTGTGTGTGTGTACTTACGAGAGCACGTCTCCCACATACGCATAGTAAGAGCAGCAGAACGGAGGAACCCCATCACAGCAGTACTCAATACAGCGGTCACACTGAGCGTCTCCACGGCCTACAACACGCAGACACACACACACACACACACACACACACACACACACACACACACACACACACACACACACACACACACACACACACACACACACACACACACACACACACACACACACACACACACACACACACACACACACACACACACACACACAGATACACACACACACACACACACACACACACACACACACACACACACACACGATTTATATAAAATATGATGCATTTACAATATTATTTGCTCAATGTGAACTGATTTATAGGATCGCTGGCATCAGAAACATGATATAATTCACATTTTCACCATTTAGCGATGTGCGTTATGGTTAGGGAAAATTCACAATCACAATCTTATTTTAGTATTTAGGCGTTTTAGTTCATATTTTGAATATATTTTCTGTTTTTAATTAATTCTTTAATTTTTTGCATTTTTATTGTTTTATCATTTTTATTAAATTAATAAAATAATTTCTTAAATCTATATAGTGTTCATTAGGTTTTTAGTTTTAGTTATTTTTGTACTTCAACTTACACTAAACAAAAATGAGAAATGTTGCCATGGAAACTAGTGGAAGTTTTTAATAAAATGATTAATAAAGTTTTTTTTTAATGTTTGTTTTACTTCAAGTAATGAAAATGTTTGAATGGTTTTAGTTTTAGTAATAATATCTGTTCACAATTAAAAAAACAAGCTCTTATTTAATTCACAAGTGTGAATTTGAAGTGAATTGGATTTTCTTTCTATTTGTTTTTAATTATATTTTTTATATTTTATTAGAATATTATTTTTTTTACCTTTTATTGTTGATTTTGTTTTTATATAATCTGTTAAGATTATTTCTAAATCCCTTATATGTAAAGCACTTTTAGCATTGTGTATGAAACGAAAATACCATAGTCAAAAACCTTACTAATTTTAGTTAGAAATAATCATGTTTAAAATGTGTGAATATTTTCAGTGGAAAACAAGACACAGATAAGGATAAGGAGCATGATATTTTTGCAGTGTTTCACTTCTCTTGACTTGAAGATAAAAGATGCTTTAAGAACATTGTTGTGTATTGAGACAAAAGCAACTGATCAAAATCTCCCTGCAGTGTTTCTCAGTGTTTAGTGTTGTGTTGTAGAGCTGAGCTCTGTTCCCATCGTTCCTGCTGCTAACAGACGAGTCTGATCCTGCAGAAAGAATCATCAGCGCTTCATCATGTGTTGCTTCTTGCTCAGAGCTCTTTAATGCACCAAACACGCCTGCTGGATTGGCATCAAACGCTATTGATCTGTGATTAAGAGAGCTTTATGACACATTTCATGACTGGATTGTATTTGCACTTCTGGTGAAGGGTGTATACAGCACAACTATTGCTTAACACAAGTCCATCTGTATAGATCTGGGTCCATGGCTTCTTATCTTGATGCCATAACATACTTGAAAAAAGCTCTAAATACAACTGTTTTAGCATGAACAGTCTTTTAATGTACAACCCCAAATCAGAAAAAGTTGGGACAGTATGGAAAACGCAAATAAAAAAAGAAAGTAGTGATTTCTAAATTTACTTTGACTTGTATTTCATTGCAGACAATATGAACACAAAATATTTCATGTTTTGTCTGGTCAACTTCATGTCATTTGTAAATATACATCCTTTCCTGTCATTCAGACCTGCAACACATTCCAAAAAAAGTTGGGACAGGAGCAATTTAGGGCTAGTAATGAGGTAAATTGGTTAAATAATGATGTGATTTGAAACAGTTGATGTCAACAGGTGATTGTAATTATGATTTGGTACAAAAGCAGCATCCAAGAAAGGTCTAGTCCTTTAAGAGCAAAGATGGGCCGAGGATCGCCAGTTTGCCAACAAATACGTGAGAAAATTATTGAAATGTTTAAAAACAATGTTCCTCAAAGAAAGATAGGAAGAGATTTGGATATTTCACCTTCAACAGTGCATAACATAATTAAAAGATTCAAGGAATCTGGAGGAATTTCAGTGCGTAAAGGACAAGGGCGCAAGCCTAAGCTGAACAACCGTGATCTCCGATCCCTCAGGCGGCACTGCATCAAGAATCGTCATTCATCTATAAGCGATATCACCACATGGGCTCAGGACTACTTTGGCAAACCTTTGTCAAGTACCACAATACGTAGTTACATCCACAAATGCCAGTTAAAACTGTACTGTGCCAAAAGGAAGCCCTATGTTAACCGTGTCCAGAAGCGCCGTCGACTTCTCTGGGCTCGGAGGCATCTGGGATGGACCATCACACAGTGGAAACGTGTACTGTGGTCAGATGAATCAGTATTTCAGGTATTTTTTGGGAGGAATGGACGCCGTGTGCTCCGGACCAAAGAAGAAAAGGATCATCCAGACTGTTACCAGCAACAAGTCCAAAAGCCAGGGTCTGTCATGGTATGGGGTTGTGTCAGTGCCCTTGGCAAAGGTAACTTGCACTTCTGTGATGGCACCATTAATGCTGAAAAGTACATAGAGATTTTGGAGCACAATATGCTGCCTTCAAGAAGACATCTTTTCCAGGGACGTCCATGCATATTTCAACAAGACAATGCAAAACCACATTCTGCACACATTACAAAGTCCTGGCTGCGGAGGAAGAGGGTACGGGTACTTGACTGGCCTGCCTGCAGTCCCGACCTGTCTCCAATAGAGAATGTGTGGCGCATTTTGAAGCGCAAAATGCGACAACAAAGACCCCGTACTGTTGCCCACCTTAAGACTTGTTTGCAGGAAGAATGGGACAAAATTACACCTGAAACACTTCATCACTTGGTGTCTTCAGTCCCTAAACGTCTTTTAAGTGTTGTGAAAAGGAATGGCAACATTACAAAGTGGTAAATGCTTTACTGTCCCAACTTTTTTTGGAATGTGTTGCAGGTCTGAATGACAGGAAAGGATGTATATTTACAAATGACATGAAGTTGACCAGACAAAACATGAAATATTTTGTGTTCATATTGTCTGCAATGAAATACAAGTCAAAGTAAATTTAGAAATCACTACTTTCTTTTTTTATTTGCGTTTTCCATGCTGTCCCAACTTTTTCTGATTTGGGGTTGTACATATCTGAAGCTCAAGGATAAGGATGGTTGGTACACAATTACAGCGCTATCTTGTCCTGCCCACAGTCATCACAGTATAATTGCTGTAATTATGTCTTCTGAAGCACCAAAATTTGGCTTCAATTTGAGTGGCGTCTGTTTGCATCTGGCTTCCCAGAGCAAATGTGGGGCCCTGCAGACTGGGTGGTCCCCTAGAGGCCCTCGCTGTACCTCTGGGTCCTGTCGGTCAACACTTTTGGGACAAAGACGCTTTAGACGCACTGATGCTTTAAATGCTACCACACACACACACACACACACACTTCTTACATACATGTATGTATGCATAGTTTAATCATAAAACTCCAGAAAAGTGTTCTGTGCTTCTATCAGATGGTCATACTAAGGTACTGAATGAATACAGTGTCCATATACCATGATATTTACTTATACTTCAATGCATTTCAAAGAATATCTTGGTATTACCATGGCAGCATTAAAAGTGGTGGTAAAATGAGCAATTAGTCAATAGGAATTACTCTAAAGCAAGATTTTTTCAGCATCAAAAAGGTGAGAAATTTTAATGAACTAACTCTTACACAGACAACGGAGAAATTGTTTGTTAACACATATATACAATAATTATAAAACTGTAGTCTAAGTAGTAACTCATAAGTAACTTTTCTTTGTTTGTAAGTTCGCAGCTAAGAAACATTCACTTTCATTAACGTTTTTCAAATTCTATAAATGTTACAAAACTTTTTAAAGTAATGTTTATGGAACGTTCTTATAACTTAATATTTCATGTGTTCTCAATGTTGAGAGAAAACGTTCTTAGTAGCCTATAACATTCTCAAAACATGACGTTTAGTACTTGAACGTTCTTAAAAGCGTTTGTAAGCTTTAAATAACATTCTAATCACAAGAAGAAAACCGGACACTTCAACGTTTTAGAATCGCTTCAAAACAATGTTCCCGCAACGTTTTTAGAACCTGAATTTAGCATTACCAGGCATTACCATGGTAGCTTTAAACACAGCGGTAAAATGAGAATTATAAAGTTACTTCATCATAAAGTTGAGAAATTGTTAACCCGCAAGTCAAATAATCATAAAACTGTAGCACGTAAAGTTCATTTACGACCTCAAATTGTAAGTAAGGTAACACATACGTGACTTTCCTTTGTTTGTAATTTAAATAAATAATCGATTACACTTTTAATCAAATATAAAACTACATTACCGGCAAAGAAGCAAAGCAGCAGAGAGTCCCGCAAGAACGTCCAACTCTTCTGTGAACTCTGCGTCCTCGGATTCTTCATTATATTCTGTTGAAAACGCGTCTAACCAACTTTCACATGTTATTTCATCTTTCCACAGCTGATCGTTAATTCTGCCATGTCTTAAATCTTATTATAGACTGTGCCTATGTTGTTCTGACTGTCAAGCGTTCTGAGTCTCAAACGTTAAAATAATAAAACAAAGATTTTATCCATAACGCTCCACGTGTTCCACGACTCGTCTCTCAGTCACAGCTTCTCCTTTGACTCCTTCCTCTTTGTCTTTAACTTCTTCTCTTCGCCTCGATCCCCTCCCCCAGGAACGGTCTGGATGCGACTGAACGAACTGAACGAACGGCCGCCTCCGCCGTCACGACTCCTCATCACACACACATAATGTGTCTGGTTACCTCAGGAACAACACAGGAGCCGCACGATCATTCTGGGAACACGTCGGTCCTCTACAATAATTGCGGCCTCATCTTCTCGCTAGTGTTCCTGAAGTCTATATTTAGATCTCTCTTCAGTCGTGTTTTCACGAATCCGCTCTGTGTGCAACATCCCTGACCTGAACTCGACACGAAGAGTAAACAAGAGCATCTCAGAACACGTGCTCCAATGTTCATACTTAATTCACTTGATCAACTCAGTAGAATCCAATCTTATGAACGTGCGTATCAATACCACGAGTTTCTATTTCTATTTGGCGTGAAATTGACTTTGGCGTGCATATGATACGCAATGGTTAGGATTAGGGGTGTGGGGTAGGTGTGTATAATATGTACGCCAAAACTGCGTATTATATACACGTCCAGACATTGCGTATCATATATTGCTTATCATATGCACGCGAAAATTGCGTAGTATATGCACGCCAAACACATGCGTATCATATGCACGCCAAATTCAATTTAACGCCAAATAGAAACAGAAAATCGTGATATTGATACGCATTTGGACTCATTTAGAATTGGGGCACCATAAAAATAACCTTTATCTTAAATGATTATCTTTATATCTTGTTTAGGAGTTGTGACTTGATCCCCTACTCAATCATAGCTTAATGCATTTGAGTTGTTGACAAATATCATGGACCTAACTAACTAAAATCATCTAAGAACGGATTCCCGTTAACTCAAGAAAGCATTTCTGAATGTAAAAAAGAAAAAAAGCTTTAGATGTTTTTTCTAGGTTATTCGAATGTTAATGGAACATTTAATTTGATCAGTTGCAGACATTACAGAGATGTTACATTTGAATATTCTCTGAACATTCTGAAAACAGTGGTAACATTTATAAATGTTCCATGAATATCCAACTAAAATATTTAAGAAAAAATTCACTCCATGAATGATGTATAATGCTATTGTGCTAATGTTTTGAGAATATTATTAAAGAGCAGATAATGAACGTTCTATTAATGTTACTGCATATAAAATGTTTCCTGTTCAATTCAATGTTGTGTAAGAGAAAGCAAATATTTACATCTTGCTATCTTGTATCTCACATATTTACATTTACACATCTTTCTGTGATCTTACTCAGTTTTCAGACAGTCAGAAACAAGGTTTTCATTAGAAAAGGCCTTGCTATCATGATAAGTCACTTGTTATTTTACTGAGCGGTTGGTTGCATGTATTATTTAGCAGAAGGACTGACCGGGGCTGAATGTGCTTCCTCTTCAACCACCCTTGTCACATAATGACAAAACCCCACATTGTCCTCTTAAATTATTAAAGCTTGTTATATAACAAAAGACTTCCTGGTTATAACCAGTGATGTGGTTATTACCTGTGCTGCTGAATATGCCGGTCATACAGGCTTTTCTTTGAACAGCTATTGAGAGCGCTAATTAATTTAATTCAGCCCGGTGGACTTTCTTTGTCTGGTTCATAATACAAGCAGAGACTCATTGATAATTGTCCTGAGTAGATCTAGTCATGTTGATGCTCTTTTGAGTTTATTTTGATGTATGCATGTACTTAAATTGATGTACTTCATGTATACATTTATTTACAAACAATGTGCATGAGTTAGAGTTCAGACTTTAGATGTTAGCAGGCACGTGCAGGGGTGGGGGGGTGGAGCACCTGCCCCTTTTCACCTTGATGCCCAAAAGTGCCCTATTGTCAAGGCAATTTTTATTTTTTATTTTTTTGTAATTAAACGCCCTTTTGTGAAGGCCTGCCCAATCTAACTATTAGTAAAATTAATTAATAATAGTTTAGCCTTTCACCTGACGATCTCATCCGGGACATCCCTCATGTTCAGACACCTTTAGGATGCCTTCAATAACGTCCGCATGTGGTAAGTGGAGTTCTCAGCGGAGCGGTGTGCTTGTAAACTTATATTATTGAATTATTATTATTTTACGAGAACGGCGTGAAGAGATCATGCACAGCTGTTGTTTATATTGCTGTGTGTAGCCTGTGGAAGCACGGTTAGCAATAATATTAAATAAATTATAAAAGCAATATTTTTGTGTTGTTTTCCTAATGACAATTTTATGACTGGTTTATAAAAGTTACTACGAACACCCTTTTCCCATTTTTATCACAGAATAATTCAGGAAATATATATTTTATAGTTTCCATACTAAATGATATGTCAATCAGTACTGCATTTTTCATATAGTTTATTTATTTATTACCTGAAGATAACTTGAAAAACACATAAACCATATATTTTCGCAATCGTGTGTTTATTGTCTTCACGTTTCATCAGTAAAAACGTTTCTGCTTTTTATTCAGCTCAGCTTTCCTGCAGGTCAAAAGTTTCTGCGAGAGCGTCCTCTGGCTTCGAGTATGAATGAAACATGCACTGCACGAGAGTGTTCAGCTCTCCTGATATTCATATCTCCTCATTTTGGATATGAATAAAACTTCAGGTCATGTCTCTTTAATTTAAATCTAGAAACCTCTGTGTGAAAACACCTGCTCGAGCTTGAATAAAGTGCCGGGGACGAATTTACATTTTATTAAAATTAATATTAAATATAAAAAATGCAGCTAACGTAGTTCTACACACAGCAATATAAACAAAGGTGCTTGTTCTCTTTCGTTCTTGCTGTTTAATTGGGAAAAGTTTAAAGCACGTCGAGGTGCCTTGTCTTTTTTATGTTATCTGACTAAAAACTATTCATACTTTGAACAATTGAATGAATGAATGAATGATGCATTTATATAGCGCTTTATTGTGTATTGCTGTACACCCAAAGCGCTTTACAATCATATAGGGGGTCTCTCCTCAACCACCACCAGTGTGCAGCATCCACTTGGATGATGCGACGGCAGCCACAGCACAACGGCACCAGTGCGCTCACCACACACCAGCTACAGGTGGAGAGGAGAGAGAGAGAGAGCCAATCAAGTGGATGGGGATTATTAGGAGGCCATGATTGATAAGGGCCAGTAACGGGAATTTGGCCAGGACACCGGGGTTACACCTTACGAGATGTGTCATGGGATTTTTAATGACCACAGAGAGTCAATTATTATTACAGTATTTATTTTAAAAACGTAGAGTGCCTTAAAAATAATTATCACAAGACTGGTAAAACAGGCTTATACTGATTTTCTCGTCCTCTGAATTATACTTATCAATCCTGTTTTTAGAATCATTATCATTCAAAAAATGAATAAATTCAGAACAGGATTAGAATAGAATTCTATTTTAAATAAGACAGGAATATTTTTTTTCTACAACAAAAACAGTAGTGTTTACAACAGCAAAACCACCATACCCTGTAAACACAATAACAACAATAATAATAATAATATCATTCCAGAGTAATTAAGAGGTGCAAAAAATGTCTTTAATATTTGATCTTAAAATGGTCTTTTCTGTTTTGTGTTTCTTTTTCAAACCTGCGTTATGGCACTTTGCTGCTGTATCAATACAGAAGCATCCATTTCGATACACATATCAGCAAGGAGCACAGCCCTATTAAAAGCTGTGTTCCATGTGCCCCTTTTATACTTTGAGCACCTGCCCCTCCAAAGGTCTCTGCACGGCCCTGGATGTTAGTAGTAATGTTGCGCCATCATTTAGAGCAGATTAACCACATTCAAAATTCAAGTAGTACCTTCACGAACCCCTAGGGGTCCTCAGACTAGGATTTAGACTACAGTGCTTCAATGTCAGGAGCCACACCCAAAATAAGACACCATCTCAACAATATTGGTCCACAAATCAATGTGATACTTTATTCATAAAACTAAGATCATTGATATTGTATAAATACTCTAATATAATATACATCCTTCAGTTATTTCAATAATAATAACAAATAGAAATACAATAATTATAAAAAAGCAACAAGATTATATTAAATGGGCTGTACAAAAATAAATAACGTTTGGATATTCTGTACAAAAAGAAATACCTCATAACAAAGATACCTTCTCAGAAGGCAGGAGAGGATTACTTATGAAGTAGTAGTAGGAGAGAATCCCTCACCATATCTCCACACAAACACACAGAACTAACCCACACATACATAAACACACACAAACACAGTCTCTCTTCAGGTATAGAACGTATGCGCTTTGATCTCCCTCCCCGTTAAAAACGTGATCCCTCTTGACCAGGTATGGCTTTGCAAAATGGTGAAAATATCAACCTAGGAAGCTAAAATTAAAGCTAATGTGCATTGTTAAACTTAGTTATGAGGAAATGCATAATACCTGTTGTGGTGTTTGATTAGCAGCATGTGTGCCTAGCTGAGGTGAGATATGGCGTTGGTTTTGGCAAGAAAAATGCATGTGTTAAATATGTGTTCTGAGCCAGAGTTTGCAACTTTGAAATGGAGAACCACTAGAGGGCGTTTTATATAACACCACTACTAATGAACTCTTCTGTTACTGCTCTTGACCCTGGCAATAGCTCCTATATGTTCCTATATGCTCTCTTGTGACAAACTAATCATGTCTGTCTAGTCCAGCTCAGACAGACGGTACAAATGCATAGCTGTTTCATGCACTCTTTCATTAATCATCATACACACCCATGCACACTCAAAATCTAACATGCATGACATCACTATTCAAAGCAGCAGAGGTGTCCGTATTCTCATCCTAAATCACAGCTGTCAAGACAGGTGCACAGTGTGCCACCTTTGTGCCCCCAGTGTTGGATGGGTGGGATTTGAAACACTGAAAGATTTTGCTTGCAGTCTTGGTCATAAGGGGCCCTTTGAATCCAAAAACCTGTGTTGGTCGGCACCAGATCTGCAAGGTTACAGCTGTTCGAGGTTGTTTTCGAGCCTCAGTGTTCAGTTTCAACAGGGAGTCATGTTGCACAAATCCAGGAGAGGTCGTGGCCGATCTTTTGCGTTGCAGCTCTCGTTAGGCAAAGTGCGGCCATCGTGTCCGATGCAGTGCAGAGGGCGCTTGCGAAAGCCTCTGCCACAGGTTTTGGAACAATCGGACCACTCTCCGAGCAACCAGGATGGGCAAGCCTGCAGAGCGCAGGGTTGCGACACCACAGGGCGCAGCTCTTCAGGACAGTCTTTTGATTGGCGGCCATATGCATCAAGACAGATGACGTCCCGATTCTGGATACCACCGCCGCAGGTCTTCGAACAAGGTCCCCACTCACGTAGGGCCCATTCGGCATCTCCCGCTTCACTAATAACGTTAATGGACGGCCGTTTTGATCCACTGGGGCGTGGCGCAAAGTAGCTGTATTTTACGCGAGGACGGGGGGAATCACCGACCGACAGCACCTGGATGGTAAGAGGCTCAGATAAGGGAGCAAAGCTTCGCAGGCGCTCTAGCGTGGCAGAGGAACCGCTGTATCGCAGCAGTGCACCTTTCAGAGAGATATCAGTCTCTAAAGTGGTCAGCTTATAGTCGCCGTTCAGTAGATACGTGCCATCTTGCCTGCGAACTGCTAGGTAGCTATTGTCTTGGCGGCGGCCTCCAATAGAGCGCTGCTTAACATCTAAGTGCGTGGCACCGGCTGGAATCGTCACTACATCTTGGTAGCCCGCTCTAAAGTTCAGAAACAAGGAAAGGTCAGATTAAACCGAAATCTGAGAAGGAATTTTTGGAAAACTCTAACTGGCGCAGATTGTGGGCTTACCTAGCACGTTCCATTGATCCAGAAACTTTCTTGCAAGTCGATCCATCTCCTCCACAGATGCCACATTTGTCAAAACGTTTATTGGAGCCAATGACCCTGTCACAACCAGCTTTCACACACTGGCCTTGGACGCAGACTGAAGTGGAATCTGGGGTGCATGGTGTTCCATCAGCCACCTGAAGGCATTGGAAGGAACCTCAGATTAAACATCTCCAGTGCATCCACTAAACCACTGTTAGATTTTACAACTCAGGCTAATTGGGACACTCACCTTTGGCTTCAGAATGAAGAAGTAGCCTGTACCCTTCGCTCGGCACATCAACTTGCAGCGGTCCTTGGGAGACACCCCGGCATACTTTGGCACCCACTCGACGCCTTCTGAGCCAAATGACAACTGGGAGGAGATGTCATTGTGGGCCAAACACTGCTCCTCACGGAATGTCAAACCTGTGCAAATAAACACAGTTGTAAATCAAGCGGCTTGCATGTGGTTGCAGAAACAGCGATAGGAACATGCCTTACCGTTGCTATCAGGGCAGGTCTCTGTGTTGCAGGAGTGATACTGAATTCTCTTGCCCTCACAGTATTTGCCTCCATTTTTGGGTAGGGGATTGTCACACTCCCTGAAAGAGTACTGCACACCTCCTCCACAGGTACGGGAGCAATCTCCCCAAGGTCCCCAGGCTCCCCATCCGCCATTGACTGGAGTCTAAAAGGCGAGAGGACAGAACCATTGTCAGTCACAAATCAGAATAACATCAATTCCGTATGGCACACCAAATGGTGCTCACCTGATACTTGGCAGCCTCGGACCTCCTCAAACATTGGCCTGCCATACAGTAGCTGTCAGACCCGCAAGGCGTCCCATCGGCCCACGGAAAGTTCTTGGTTTGGCAGACGAGCAAGCCATTTGCAGTCGTGACCATGCACCAAAGGGCAGCACAGGTGGTGCTCTGGTCCGGACAGTGCTGGGACTCCTCTCCAAATGTGAGACGGCACTGTCTGTTGGCATCGTAAACTGAACCTGGCAGAGCCTGGGGTAACTGCTGAGGCTTCTGGGGCTTGTCCAGCAAACACTGACCATGGCCATTGTCCAGGAAGGTCGTGACCATCATAGCACTGCAATAAGACCAGGGCTGTAGCTGGTTCAGATTTGACAAGGTTGAGGCCATCATGTGGGCGCTCCACTGGTCGCCGTTAAGACTGGCACATTGTTTGGCATCATCATGGGGCATGTTGAACACGTGACCTACATGAGAAGCACAATTATGACTTGACCTACACATGCATAGTTTCTAGTTTTTATATAAGAGCATGGGGATATGCCTACCGAGCTCATGTGCAACTGTGAATGCTGCCTGCAGACCGTCATCTTCAATAATGGAGCAACTTCGATCCGGATCACACACGGTGCCAACATCTGCCATCCCCAGAGTGTCACAGGAATGAGCTCCACAAAGATCCTGAAAGGAACAGCGTTCATAAGTATGAGCCGTGCTACATAATTATTTACTCACACTCTTTAAAATAAAGGCTCCAAAAGGGTGTTTTTGCAGGGATAGAAAGAATAGAAAGAACCTTTCAGTGAACAAATTTTAATTGAACCATTTTTTACAAACATTTTAAAAGAGAAAGAACCTTTTTACACTATAAACCCTGTTGAATAAACCAGCATATGCTGGTTAGGTATGTTTTGAAGCATGGCTGCTGGTTTGAGCTGGTTTATGCTGGTTCTAAGCTGGTCATGAGCTGGTTTAAGATAGTCCTGAGTAGGATCTAGTTGCTTAGGACCAACACATGACCAGCTGAAACCACCCCATGACCAGCTAAGGACCAGCTCAAACCAGCAGCCAAGCTTCACAACATACCTAACCAGCATATGCTGTTCTTTTCAACAGGGAAGAACCTTTTCTGCATTTGAAAGCTTCCATGGATGTTCAAGGTTCTTTATGGAACCATTGATGCCAATATAGAACCTATCTTTTTAAGAGTGCAGGAGTGACAAACTTACCTGTCTGGTGAACAGCACTGCTGTGTCGTAGTGCTCTGCGTGCCGGTCATTTGATGGGTTGTGCTGTCTTTGCCACTGGCAGAAGTTCCTGAGCGTAAGCGCCGCATTGGAGGACACCTGGGGACCGTGTTCTTCATCGTACACAACAAGTAGCTTCACAACTGCCAGACTGATCGAATTACGAATGGTAGGGTGTCGATATAGACGAGATGCCACTGACATGATGGTCAGGAGATAAGGTTTGAGTCCAGCGCCGTGAAACTCCGCCATTGACTGGTCCGCCACAATCATGATCTCCAAATAGCGAGGAGTGGACACGAAGCGCCGAGATCTGTGTTGTGCTGGAGGATGAGAAGATAATAATTAAAGCCATTGGTTAAATCAGAAAAAAGTGAAATCTAAATCAGATTCAGTATTTACCAGAGGGAAAACTTTTCCACATTGATGACTTGTATGTTTTATTTAAAAAGCCAATAGGCTTTAATGTACATGGGTTAACCATAATTTCCTACTTCCTATTGCTAGTCAGCATCAGGTGATATTAGGGGGAGGGACTAGATTCTAGAGAGCGTTTTATTGGACATATATTAGATAATAATTAAAGCCATTAGTTTTATCAGAAAAAAATATAAATCAGATTCAATAATGTTTACCAGAGTGAAAAGTGTCTTGCATTAAATTACTTTCCCAAACTGATGACTTGTATGTTTTATTTAAAAAGCTAGTAGGCTTTAACTTACATGGGTTGACCATAATTACCTACTTCCTATTGCTAGTCAGCGTCACGTGATATTAGAGGGAGGGACTAGAGAGCATTTTTGGACATATATTTGTAGACGCCTATGAGTGCAAGATGACGTCATCAATTATTATCATTATTTTTGGTTTTCTTGGAACCTAAAGGCTTTATTTTAAATGCGTGTCCACTTTTATGAGTCCACATAGATGCCTCAAAGCTATTAAACCTAAATGCAATTTTGACTGGAAAAAGTAAAGTAAAATGGTGTTTTATAGCTGAAAAAATAGAGAACTGTGTATACTTTAGAAAGCTATTGGGAGTTAGTGCTGAGCGTGCTTACTTTTCCATTTGACTAAGCTTCTGCTCCGCCCTGCTAATCATTTTTCCAAACCCTGCGCACTTTCCCGAGAAACGTAGGCGGAAACACAAGCCATCTACAGTCCTCCGGTGCTGATCTGCGCAACATGCGGTACCAGGAGGAGAACTTCCACGTCTCTCCAGCCCATTCTCTCCCGCCTCCCTCAACCCTACGTCCCCTTCCCTCCTCCTGCGTATGTGGAGAGATTTCTGCCCTCTCCAAGTTAACCCTCGCCTCGCTTTTGGAGACGGCTCGTCCTCGCTTAAGAAAAAAGTTTATTCTTTAAGATACGGGCTGGCAGAACAGAACATGTGTGCTATTTGCAGTTGATGCATTTCCCTAGTAAATTACGCGATTTGGTGTTTAGTGCGTTAATGCAGACGCAGAACTATGTGACCTGCTTAATTCGCTCCTCATGCGCCAGCGCGCACTGAATGACGCGGAGTCACCGAGTTTATTTGGGTTATCGGAGGCGTGCGCGAAATATTACCGGGAAAATCTCAGTAATAATAAAGTACAACGAAACTTTCCTAGGTACAAGATCGATAACTATTAAGTTTTATTATGCAATATTTACCTTTAGACTCAGATGGGATGCGCTCTGTGTCAGATTTGGTTGGTTTCTCGGTGACCCGTTCCTCCTCTTCGTTCACGCCACACTTCGGACCGTTTTCCTCATCCAAGAAACCCCGTTGTCTTCTGCGAATGATGTGGGTATCTCCATCTGAAGCCTCTCCGCTGGCGTTTGCGGGTTGAATGAAATACTCATCACCGCCGACATAGAAGCCGCCTCGCAGTCCGTTGCACAGATTGATCGCCGCAGCGGAAAGTTCTTCTCCGTTCACGGTTCCCGAGAAGAAGCACCGCGCCTCTCCAGTGCTGTCAAAGTCCTCGGACTCAGGTTTCCCGACCATCTGGAACACAAACCCAGGCGCTAAAAAGGTCTGGTCCGGTTCCAGATCCAACACCATCTGATTTCCAAAGACGTCCAAGCGATAGATGCGTCTCTCGGATTGCTTTTCCCGTTCTTCTGCTGTATGGGTCGGTTCGGTGTCGTGCGGTTCGAGATGGACCGGCACAACGGTGCTCTCTTCCCACGCGCTCTGCGCCGCGTTTACGCACAGGGCTGCAACGAAACCCAGTATGACGCGCAAAAGAGACATTATATTCCCGTTGGGTTCTCAAGAGCAAAATGACAAAATAATTTCCCGATGGAAATCCTCACAAAGTTTCAGTTCTTTGAGAATCTGACTCCAAAAGCCGGTATATCACAGAAACAAAACCAGAAAACTGCAACAGGTACCAATCCAGAGTTAAAATGACCTTCGAATGGAAATGAACCTAATAGAACAATCTCTAGCAGCAAAATCACGAGAAGAGTCTCAAAAGTGTTCTTGGAGAGTTTCTCTCACCGTCTCCTCGGGTTTCAGCTCTCCTTCTGTCTTAGAAGCGAGAAGCCCAGCTCTCTATATATGCTCCAATGCAGGACCACCCCTTTCCTGAAGCCCCTTTGATCTGCTGCAGCCAAATCTAGTACGCAACAGAGCTGGAGCAGAGCCACAGTCATCAATCATCAGAGCGCAACAAAACTCCTGTATTAGTCATTTAAACTCCTTATGAGTCTATATGTGCATTTTGCATTCACGTGGCTTATATAACTTTAAAACTCCATTCCTAGACTAAGATTAAGTGCACTAATATGTCAGTATAACACAGGGTTATTGAGGACATCAGGAGACACGAGTCTCCTCACGAGAGATGGGACGCAGCTGACTGGAGCTTCTGCTGCGGGGAAGAGGCGCAGGCGGATCGGACTGAAGGGGAAAGCCGAGCCGCGGTGCTGTTAAGGTGGACCGCTCCTCAAAACCGGCTCCCTAACGCTTCATGTGTGCACTCAAACTCCATCAAACATCCATTATGAGCGGATTACCGCTTAGTGTCGGAAGAAATAGTTTGTCTTGCGTGTTTAATGTGCCAAATTTAATTTAGTCGGTCAGGGACCCGTTATAGAAAAAATACATGCTGTCCGAGAACAAACCCAAAGTGTTCTGAGTTACAGGAACATAATGAATATGGCGTGTGGGTTTATTAAAAATGAAGATTCACTCTGATTATATGATGAAAAGTTAGATTTCATTGTTCTGAAGCAGATGCTTTATGCTTAATAATGCTAAATCTCTGACTAAGAAAGAAAACTACTGTTTCAGAAGTGACATATATGAATCAATACGCTCATTTCTGCATGCATATGCAATCTATTATGAATTAATGAGTAGCATTCAGTCAGTCCCCGAGTTAGGAGAGTTGACAGTCCACCTTAAAAGCTTTTTGGAACCAGCTGGGTGTTTAAAATATTTTTTGGAAGCTCAACACAAAACCACTAGATGGAAGCAGATCTTAACAATTCATTCCTTCACGTTTGCTGTAATGTCAAACCACATAATACTGACATGGACTTTTTCAAGATTAACTTTAAAAGTACAAATTCTCCCTGCAGTGCCTTAAATCATATTAGATAATAAAGTTGCATGTATGATAGTTATACAAGTAGCCTAGGCTATATAAAATAGTAGGCTACTATAAATAGTTTAAGAGGATGATGTAGTATGATGACAGGTCAACTGTGCACCATAACTTAATTATAATTAAGAATAAAAAATAAAACACGATATATATTGGAATGTAAATGTTTCATGTTTGGTTTTATGTGGATTAATATTATTTGAACTTTTCCTCATTTAGTTGAAGCAGGTTCAGACAGCAGGTGTCGCCCCAGCATCATATATAATCTCAGCTGGTCTATTCAGATCAGTCTGTGTTAATATTATGTGCAGCTAAAACTAGTGTACAGTTATAGTAGGCTACAAGTATTTCAGCACTACAAAAAATATTTGAGGAAGTCTGTTGTATTTTAAAAGCATATAGGTCACGTACTGAAGTACGTTTTACTAATGTTCCTGTTAAGTTTTGAAAACGATATTTCTGAATGTTCAAAGCATCCAGGTTTGTAATGTTTTAAAATGATTTTTATTGGTTATGCAAAGGTTAAGGAACCATCGTATTGTATCAGTTTGCAAACATTATGTGAACGCTACTTTTGAACATTCTCTGAACGTTCTGAAACAAATTGCAACATTTAAAAAATGTTACATGCATGTCCAACTAAAAGAAAAAAATCATGAAGGACGTATAAATAAACTGGAAGAACGTTTGTTCATAACTTTGAGAGAACCTTTCTGCAACGTTCTGAGAACATTCTCTGTTAGCTGGGAAACACTCTGTGTAACACATACTCAGGAGTGACATGGTATTTTTCAGAGGAAAATGTTAAAGTTTAGAAGCTGTTCTTTTACAGCTCAGAGGATCGTTTCAGAAAGGAGGTTAATTGAAAACTATGTTAACCCGGAAATGAGGGAAAAATGCTTTTCTTGGTATTTTGGAATCTAAATTAAGAGCATTTTACTTAAAACAAGAATAAAAAAATAATAATAATAATAATAAATAAAAAATATAAATAAATAATCTTAATGCAAATGGAAACAAGATTATTTTTCTTACCCCAGTAGCAGATAATTTGCAAAATAAGAAAAATACACTTTATGTAGAATCTTTAATTTTAATTTAAGAATCTTTAGATATTTTGATTGGAAAAACAAGGCAAAAATACTAAGCAAGAAAAGCATTTTGGTCCCACTTTATATTAAGTGGCCCTAATACCTGTGTACTTACATAGTATCTAGATGTGTACGTAGTATGTAACCACAGTGTAAGTACACATTGTCACATAGTATCTACAGCTGTAATATTTCTGTAACTACACACATGAATGGTATGTGTAAGTACAAATGTGTAACAGGACATTGGTAACAACACTTTTTTCACTTCACTAAGTACTCGTGTAACAGGAATTATATAACTACATTTTGTAATAACAATATGTATAAGAGTAATTGGAACAATTTGATCCAGGGGGTGGAGATGGGTAGGTTTAGGGGTGGAAATGGGATCCAGGAGGTGGAAACGGGTAGGTTTAGGGGTGGAAATGGGATCCAGGAGGTGGAGATGGGTAGGTTTAGGGGTGGAAATGGGATCCAGGAGGTGGAAACGGGTAGGTTTAGGGGTTGAAATGGGATCCAGGGGGTGGAGATGGGTAGGTTTAGGGGTTGAAATGGGATCCAGGGGGTGGAGATGGGTAGGTTTAGGGGTGGAAATGGGATCCAGGGGGTGGAAACGGGTAGGTTTAGGGGTGGAAATGGGATCCAGGAGGTGGAAACGGGTAGGTTTAGGGGTTGAAATGGGATCCAGGAGGTGGAAACGGGTAGGTTTAGGGGTTGAAATGGGATCCAGGGGGTGGAGATGGGTAGGTTTAGGGGTGGAAATGGGATCCAGGGGGTGGAGATGGGTAGGTTTAGGGGTTGAAATGGGATCCAAGAGGTGGAAACGGGTAGGTTTAGGGGTGGAAATGGGATCCAGGAGGTGGAAACGGGTAGGTTTAGGGGTTGAAATGGGATCCAGGGGGTGGAGATGGGTAGGTTTAGGGGTGGAAATGGGATCCAGGAGGGGTGGTTTAGGGGTTGAAATGGGATCCAGGGTGGAAACGGGTAGGTTTAGGGGTTGAAATGGGATCCAGGAGGTGGAAACGGGTCGGTTTAGGGGTTGAAATGGGATCCAGGAGGTGGAAACGGGTCGGTTTAGGGATATGTAAAGTGGGAGGAGTTGGATCTGGAGTTGGTGGAGTTGGTGCACCACTGTAATACCAGTGTACTTACATGGTAACTCCTCAGGAACTGTCCACTTAATATAAAGTGTAACATTCTGGACACCAACCACAATTTATATGTAAAGCCTAACTTACTGGCCACTGCTGTGTAACATCAGAGTAATTACATGGTAAATCCATAGGAACTGTTTACTTAATATAAAGTGTAACACATTCTTTACCAAAAAGTGCTTTTATTCCTGTTACACATTTGTACTTTCATTACCAAAAAGTGTTGTTACCAATGTCCTGTTACACATTTGTACTCACACATACCATTCAGAGGGTTGTTACATGTGTGTAGTTACACAAACATTACAGCTGTAGATACTATGTACCAATGTGTACTTACACTGTGGTTACATACTACATACACATCTAGTTACTATGTAAGTACACAGGGATTATGGACACTTAATATAAAGTGGGACCAGTATTATTTTTGCAGTGCAGGTACATTCATTCATTGCACATATATTTTCATCGTGTGGACACTGTGAAAGTGACAAAAACGGCACGTCCTTTAATACAGAATCCTGTAGATTAGGAAGCTGCAGCTGGGGGGGGTCTATTTAGATTTTTTTTGCCATATCCACATGCATATTTATTTGAGCTGTAATGGTAGTTATAACATCAGGGATGCAGAGCACATTAGTAAGGCTGCTGTATGCAGAGCGGTAAGGAAAGTGTGCATCGCTCTCACGCTCTTTCTGAGAATTTTTGTGTAGTTAAATGAGCACAGATCCATCGAAAATTAAGCTGTTTACTGTGTGGAATGGACAGCTGTTAAATGTCCAGTGTCCTACAAACACAAAAGCAACAGTTATTGTTTTTCCTCTCGGATTTTAACATTCCTCCAATACTTGGTATTGTGGCCATCCTTTTCATCTGTTCTTCATTATTTTGTGAGTCTTCTTGCTGTTGGCTGAGTAGAAGTCAAATGTTTATTTCATTACTCTAATTAAGAAATGGAACAGTTTGGATTAATCAATGTTTAATTGTGTGAAAAGAACATTAGACTGTGGAAAAAGCTGCTGCACATTGAAATAGACACTGGATGATATTTATTTAATATGTCAAATGTTTGTAAAGTCTTGTAGTCTACACCCATTAACATTTTATGCTTAAAGCTTTACCTGATTGAATTATGTTTTATACTTCATGTTTAGCTGCTTTTTTTCTTTTCTTTTGCCCGTGGGATACCATGAAAATTAATATTAGTTCAATAACTTACCGTTCTGCCAGTTTTCACCTGATATTATAACAGTAAGAACTCAAGAGTTTCCAATCTCAGGGTAAGTTAATGAGTTAAAGTTTTAACTCAGAGTTGGTTGAAGCTCTTATTGAAACGGGCCCCGGAGACTTAACTTTGTGTTTCATGACAAGCATCATGTTTTTGTCAGATGTTTCTCCCAAAAGTCGTTAGCAGAAATAAAAACAGACCCAAATGAGTCACTAGTTCATCCAGAGCTTTAAAATCAATGTGGAGCATCTCAAATGTTTGAGTTTGTATTGAGATCTCAGATTTTTGATTGCAGACCTAAAGTCTATATTAAACACAGTTACTAATTAGTGTGATTTGGTTCTCATCTCATCCAGTAACCAAAGACTAATAAAACAGCCTATTAAAGAAAGTTTATAGTCTGAAGTTATTAGCTTCTGTGTATTTTCAGTATTTCACCATCATCTGTGCAGTTTGATAAATAGCTGGTGTTTCACCTTAATAAACAGATTGCATCTATTTTATTGACCTATAATCTGATTTAAATCTGCTTTTTTGCTGTTTCATGAATCGTTTGGTGTCATAACGGTCTAAGTGTTTAGGTTTCACACAAAATCCATTAAAAGCCCATCATATATTTTAATAGAGATGTTTAAGAATGCTTTTTTTTCTCAAATCAGTGTCAATATACAGCAAGTTCCCATGTGACAACTTACCCCATATGGGTCAGCGTGTGCTAAATGAACTGCATGTTTATTTCCTGGGAATAACAGTGGAAATGTTCCTTAGTTTTTGGTGGTTGTTGTCTATTTAGAAATTATAACTGAGAAATCTTCACTGGAATATAAAGTGTGACAACTTGCCCCTCTCACTCCTGTTTGCTCTCAAAATAAACTCTAGTCTTCTAGTTTAGTCTTACAGCAAACTGCTCATTCATATCTCATTTAAGATGAAGCAATGCTTTAATGAAGCGCTGTGTTGTATGTTTAATAGAGGTTCAGCAGAAGAAGTGGTTTATGGGACTGTAGAAATATCATCCTGCGCTCTCATGTACTTTAACAAACTCAAATGACCTGTTTATTGATTCCATTTGAGAAACTAGTTAGAAACTAGATGGATATCTCAGTGAGGCAACAAATGAATCAATAAAACGTAAACTTTTAAATATAGCACTTTGTTTTATATACACATATATTCATGAAGATGGCTAAAAAACACAATTTTCTTCAAAAGGAACTATTCTGCTCACTCATATTCCTAGTTAAATAGTATTTATGAGATGAAATGAGCATAACAATAAATAAATTCATCCTGTGTTTTCTTTTTTTTCACATACCAGTTGTACAAACAATAAATTATAAAATCAGTGCTGTGTATTTTCAGTGAAATGGCCATTTCCCATTGAGACGGTAAAACAGTACTGCATACATGGAGTAAACGGATGAAAAAAACACTGAATCACGAGTTGATTCAGTTACTGCATCTGTGTGAAATAAATCTTCACAACTTCACAAATGAAACAACTGCAGCAGGTTTAAAGTCAACATGAAACACATTCACAACCCACTGCGCTTCTGTAATGTGATGCACTTCTAACTGAAACTGGATATAAGATGAGAAAAAAAGCATTTGTATTTCATTTCATTAATTTTAAAATTAATTTTATTTTTAAATTGATGAGATGGTGTCAAAGTCAAATGATATCAAATTACTGTGAAAGATTATATAATATATAATAAGTGCAGGAACATGAATGAAAGTAAATAGAGTTGAATCATGTTGACTTTAAACTGATTTCTGCTGCTCATAAACACACACACACATGAATCACATGTATGTTATTGAACGATCGGAGCACACATCACATATCTGAGAAGTGGTGCTAATTTGCATATGTCAACTATGAAGCATGAAAACACACTCCGTGTCATTATTTCCTTCAGCTTCAGTGTTTCACTGTCTGAGAAATGAAGTTATGAGGTTGAACTGAGGTGAAAAATGATTCAAAGGAATGTTCCGGTCTCAATACAAGTCAAGATGTTCATTAACACAGAAAATAATCAATTTTAAAGATTGTGTTTACAGTAACTTACAATGGAAGTCTATGAGGCAAGACATTGTATCAGAATGTCAGAAAACAACTTTAAATGTGTCACCTTGTCTGTGCAACATTATAAGAACATGTAAAAATCACTTACATCAGTAACACATAACCAGAAGTTCATCTGCAAAGAACAGAAGTCTCCCAGCTAACAGAAATATGTTCTAAGAACGTTGTGCTAACGTTACCATAAGGTTATGAAAATATTATTAGTTCAAAATGTTTTTTTTCTCTTGGTTATGTGAATGTTAAGGGAACGTTCCATTTTAGAATTTTGCAAACATTACGAGAATGTTACTTTTGAATGTTCTCTGAACGTTCTGAAACAAATAGATACATTTAAAAAATGTCAGATGAACGTTCCACGAATGATGTTTAAATTATGTTTTTGTGCTAACGTTTTGAGAACATTATTAAAGACCAGATAACTTTAAATGAATTACTTTAATTGTTCTGAATTGTTCATAACTTTAAAAGAACCTCGCCAGAACATTCTAAAAGCGTTTCTTGTTAGCTGGGCTTACAGTTCAAATAACACACATTTCTGTACATAGCAATTAGTATACAGGCTTTAATAAACATACATGTTTCATATTTCTGCTTTAACCCTGTGTATTTCTTGCCTCATAGACGTCCATTGTAAGTGTTTTTGTTTGTTTTAAACCCGAAACATTCCCATGAACATGTAAACGGCAAGTGAGCGATCGGCTGGCGTTATTGCGAGTATCGAGGGCACACAGTGTCGTTTGAGCCCTGAACACAGAAAATGACATACACACATTTACAAATCAGAGCCCTGTTTAGTTTTTCTGTAACAAAGAAAGGAAGATCAGTTCATTGTGGGAGTTTCAGACTCAAACGGACATAAACATGGAGCACAGAGGAACAAACCCTGAAAATGAGCTCAGGAACGGACCGGCGGTCGGTCATATTCCCAGTTTGTCTTAGTCTTATGAGATTCACTCTGGAAAATCAGCATTCTGCATTGACCTTTCCGTTCCTGCAGTCGAAGCTTCTTATGGGTGATATTGTATCGGACCCTTAACGTGACGTTCACACTGACAGCGATCAGTAAATCTGTTGACAGTTGTTGACAACTTGGTCCAGCTTTATGCAAATAAGCTGTGACATAATGCGATGATGACCAATGGGAGCGCAGACTGATATAGTTGAATACTGCAGTCAAGTAGACTGATAATCCTGATTATTTTGCTCCAAAATCACAAAGGTTCTCATCTGAGAAATTACTTTTTAGATTTCAGAATCAGAATTATTGCACTTTTACGCAAGCACAAATCAAAAGGTAATTAAATGATGCTTTATATCGTGCAGCCCTACAGTCGAGTTAGAATGGCTACTGAAGTTGCGGTCACGTTAGCAAAATTGCAGGGAAATTTCGTGAACCAAAACGGTCCAATGTCTGCTGTCTATAAAGTAGAGATGTATGAAGTGCCACTCACACAGAAGTCACTTTGAAACCAAGCAGTTTTCTGTTGGTCAATGGAAGAAAAGTGTAACCTAAGTGGGTGAGTTTTTTCACGCAATCGTTGGAATCCAATCGGAATGACTTGATTTCACAGAGTAATGGTAAATGTGATTGCAACTTAACATTAAACTCTACAGCAGTGGCTTAAATCACTGCCAGTGTGAACTTAAGGGGCGTGGCTTTTGGATCAGTGGGTGTGGCTTTGTTAAAGGGGCGTGGTCGAAAGTTGCCACATACAAGGCTAGAGCCAAAGCTCCTTGTCTGAGTCACAACATGATTGCGAACACTAGCAGGATTCAGGAAGTTCGTCTGATCGAGGGATTCCCAACACTCTCTGTTTTTTGCACATGATATTGATACAGAATGTTCAGCTAACATTCCTATTAAGTTATGAAAACGTTATTTCAGAGCATCCAGTTTTTTACATTTTTAAAACTTTTTTTTTTTTCTTGGTTATGTAAATGTTAAGGGAACATTCCAGTTTATCATTGGTAAATGTGAACACATTTTAACACCAAAAGCTACAGCTGCAGCCTCAAACACTACAGCAATGATTTAAATCACTGCCAGTGTGAACTCAAGGGGCGTGTCATTTGTATAAACGGCGTGGCTTTGTCAAAGGGGCGTGGCTAACCATCACCACATTCAAGGCTAGAGCTAAAGCTCCTTGTCCGAAGTCACAATGCAACACGACTGCGAACGCTAGCAGAATCCCACAGTGATCAGAACGCAACTGCAACGGTTCAGTCTACGTGCTTCACGAAGCTCAGTCAGGAAGTTCGTCTGATTGAGGGGTCCTCAACATTTTTAGTTTTTTGGACATGATAAATGATATAGAACTTTATGCTAATGTTCCCAATAAGTTGTGAAAATATTATTTCTGAATGTTTTTAAATTCAAAATGTTAAAAAACTCAAGGGGCGTGTCATTTGAATGAAGGGGCGTGGCTTTGCCAAATGGGCGTGGCTGAACATTGGCTCATTTGAAGCCAGAGCCTCAAACACTATAGAAATGGTTTAAATCACTGCCAGTGTGAACTCAAGGGGCGTGGCTTTGTCAAAGGGGCGTGGCTAACCATCACCACATTCAAGGCTAGAGCTAAAGCTCCTTGTCCGAAGTCACAACGCAACACGATTGCGAACGCTAGCAGAATCCCACAGTGATCAGAACACAACTGCAACGGTTCAGTCTATGTGCTTCACGAAGCTCAGTCAGGAAGTTCGTCTGATTGAGGGGTCCTCAACATTTTTTAATCAGGCAGTGTTTGAAGGCCGACGGCCGGGTGCTGAGCGGGCAGCTCTTGGACAGCTTCCCTTGAGGGTCCTTGCATTGCACCGTGCGACTCTGCCAACCCGTATCGCAAGTTCTGGAGCACGTCATCCACGATCCCGTCACCCAGCGTGGCCCAGTCGTCGTCGGAGGCTCCGTCGTCGCAGGAACCTCGGTCGTAAACGTCACAATCTCCACTGATGACAGCGCCGCGGCGGTTCCCGAAGTCGCGACGACCGTTCGCGGCGGAAGCGGCATTTTGCGTGGCATGTAAAAGCTGTAGCGGATATCTAGTGGTTTCTTAGCGTCCGTGGCCAGAATCTGCACCACCAGGCTCTCCTGAAGGGCCCCGGGGCCCATGCTGTGAAGGGCCTCGTCCCGCTGACTCCAGCCGGTGTAGTTGAGAACAGAGCCATTGAGGGGGATGATGGTCTCGGACGTGGAGATCATGAACTTCCCATTGAGCAGGTATTCTCCTCCGGGCCGCCGCAGCGCCAGATACGCCGTGTAGCGCGACTGTCCTTTGGCTTTGTACTGTCGGACCTTCAGGTGCGTCGAGCCCTCGGGAACCTTCACCACATCTGTGTAGCCCTTACTGCAGAACACAGAGACAACATCACATGACTTTATTAGTCATTTTGTCCAGTACAAATATCTACATTTTTTTTAAATCAAGATACAAATACAAAATGGCTTAAGATATTAAGTCTTGTTTTCCTAAATCAGGACAAGACCACAGGAACCAGATGAGTCCTCTGCACAATCTGACTCTGCTGCAGCCTAGATTTAAACTGGCTGGTTTTGTCTGGCCAGAGGAGAATGACACTATTTCGACACACTATTTCCTCGTCTAAATAGTGTAAAGCTGATATAAAGCCACCCAGCTTTATATCAAGCTGATGTAAAGCTGCTTTGACACAATTTGCATTGTTAAAAGCGCTATACAAATAATAGTGACTTGACTAAATAAAAATGGAGTGAATTTATGCTTAAAACAAGGAAAAATATGGAATGGCCAATGGAATAAGAAAAAATATTTTAAGTATAAACTCACTTTTTTTGGGAAAATTCATATTTTGTATTTCTTGTTGCTTCCAAACCAAATATCCAAACATTCTTAAATCAAGATACATTTACTTGAGAAGCAAAATGACATAAAATATTAAGTTTTTTTTCTCTTGGTTAAACATGAAGTGCTCAAAACAAGAAAATAATAAAAAAAGAGATCTGTCCATGGGTTAAGAAAAATATACATAATTCAAATGGAATGAAATTAATTTTTTTTTTTTCTTGTTTAAAGGATCAGCTCACTTAATTTTGATATATATATATATATATATAAATCAAGACTTAGTATTTCTGTCTTTTTTTGTTTTTGTCTTATTTTCCACTGCAAATAGCTAAACATTCTTAATTCGAGACACATTTAGCAAAATGACTTTAGATATTAAGTCTAATTTTCCAATACAAAATATCAAAATTAAGTGAGCTTATGATTAAAACAAGGAATAATATCTGCCAACGGGTCAGAAAAAGAAACTTATTTTGTCAATGATTTTTTTTTTTTTTACAAATGTTAAATTTTTAATGACAATTTTTTTTTTCACACAAAACAAAAAGTTGTGTGTCATTGTCTATGTTGTTTGTTTATAGCTTGAGAATATGTATATTTATTTTATGACTTGTTTAAAAAAAAAAGTTTTTCTTTTACTCTTTTAAGTCTTAGTTGTTTCAAAAAGGTATCAAATTTGTCTCAGATGTTTCAATTCCTCAGAATAAATAAAAACAGACTCAAATGAGTCACTGGTTCGTCCAGCTAGAATCCAGAGCGATAAAGACAAGTGTGAAGCAGCTCAGATCACTGGATGAGAAATACTTGAGTTTATATTGAGATCTCTGAAACTCTAGAGGAGAAGCATCTAAGAAGCAGTGAAAGTCTCCATCAAGCTGTACAACAGATCTGATTTGTGATTGTTCTTTTCTTTCATGTTTTCCTCTAATGTTGTTCCAGGGATAACAAAGGATATTGTCCCAGGAACATTTCCTACTTCTGTAAATCACATTATGCATCCAATTTCGTATGTCTCAAGCTATGAAACAGAAGAGATCAGTCAGATTTCCAGACGAGCTCGTGCACTGCAAAAAATGATTTCCTTTCTTAGTATTTTTGTCTTGTTTTCTTGTATAAATATCTACAAATTCTGGAATTAAGATGCATTTACTTGACAAGTAAAATGACTTAAAATATTATGTCTTGTTTTCTGAAAAAATAATCAAAATTTTGTTAGTTTTTGCTTAAAACAAGTAAAAATATCTGCCAATGGGGTAAGAAAAATAATGGTAACACTTTAGAATAGGGAACATTTATTCACTATTAACTATGACTTTTCCCTCAATAAATTTCTAATTTGCTGCTTATTAATAGTTAGTGCGGTAGTTGTTAAATTTAGGTATTGGGTAGGATTATGGATGTAGAATAAGGCATTAATATGTGCTTAATTAGTACTAATAAATGGCTAATATTCTAGTAATATGCATGCTAATAAGCAACTAGTTAAGAGACCCTAAAATAAAGTGTTACCAAATAATCTTGTTTAGTCTTTGAATTAAGATTATTTTTCTTTCCCCATTGGCAGATATTTTTACTTGTTTTATGCAAAAACTAACAAAATTTGAATAATATTTTCAGAAAACAAGACAAAATATCTTAAGTCGTTTTACTTGTCAAGTAAATGCATCCTGATTCAAGAATTTTTAGATATTTATACTAGAAAACAAGACATAAATACTAAGGAAGAAAATATTTTTTGCAGTGTGTCTGAGAGTGTGTGTGTGTTTATGGACAACTTCAACATAAATGAGGGAGATATTTGTACCCAGAAGTGATATAAACCTGACAAAACCTCCTTCTGATGACGTCCCCGTTTGTTAGAGTTTGGTTAAAAACAATACAGAATGTCTTCATTTTCTAACCTCTTCTTGGTGAAGTTTCCAGCCACTCTGATGCAGCTGTTTCCGTCGCCGCCGCAGACGCCACACTTGTCATATTGAAGTTTAGAGCCGATGATCCCGTCACAGCCGGTGCGAACACACTTCCCCTTCACACACACCGAGCTGCTATACGGCCGGCACTCGGTCCCATCAACCACCTGCAGGAACACCACACAAACCTTCATCTATCACTACTAAAGAAATAATGCCACAAATATTCAACGTTTAATAAATAAAGCACTAAAATACCATGTTTTTTGAACATGATATTGATAGAATGCTTTGCTAACGTTCCCATTAAATATTTTCTTGCTTAGTATTTATGTTTTGTTTTCTAGTATAAATATAAAAAAATTATTGAATCAGGATGCATTTACTTGTTTACATTTACAATTTTTCTACAAAACAAAACATAATATCTTAAGTCATTTTACTTGTCAAGTAAATGCATCTTAATTCCAGAATTTGTAGATATTTATACAAGAAAACAAGACAAAAATACTAAGGAAGAAAATCATTTTATTTTTGCAGTATGTTCTCTGAACATCTGCTTTTTAAAATGGTTATATGAACATTTAAGGATTTTTATCATTTTGCAAAACATTAAAGAGATGTTCTTTTGAATGTTCAGTTTAGAAAACAAATATTAGACAAACGTCCAACTAAAAAAATCTAACATTAGGAACAATGTGTAAATAATGTTGTTGTGCTGTGACTAGATAACTCTGAATGAAAGTTTTATTAATGTTACTAATGTTAAATATAACATAATAAAACATGTTTTAAGAATGTTTATTTAACGTTACAATTAGGTTGCAAAAATGTTATTTCTGAATGTTCTCCGAATGTTCAAAACATCTAGTTTTGTAAAAAATGTTTTAAAACATTCTCTAAACGTTCTCTATTCTTTCAACTTTTCTTTCTTTGTTAAAAAAGAGACTCTCTGACACTAATGTTCTCTATTCTTTTTCTATTCTATCTACTTGTTTTCTTTTTATTTATTATAAGAAAACAACCTTGCTATGTGTACTGTGTTAAGCTAACTGAGACGGTCACACTTTACAATAAGGTGTCATTCGTTAATGTATTAATTAACATGAACGAACAATGAACACTACATTTATTACACTCTTTATTAATCGTTGTTAATGTTAGTCGTTCATTGTTTGTTCATGTTAGTTCACAGTGCATTAACTAATGTTAACAAACACTACTTGTGATTTTAATAATGCATTAGTAAATGCTGAAATTAACATGAACTAAGATTAATAAATGCTGTAGAAGTATTGTTCAATCTTAGTTCAGGTTAACTAATGTTGTTAACTAATGAACCTCATTGTAAAGTGTTACCACTGAGTCTTATCACAGCACTCACATATCATTGCTCTTTTGTTGGTTTTGATTGCTTCTTTGTCCTCATCTGTAATCACTTTGAATAAAAGCGTCTGCTAAATGCCTAAATTTAAAACGTTATGTAAATGTTAAGGGAATGTTCCATTGTATCATTTTGCAAACATTCTGGGAATGTTACTTTTGAATGTTCTCTGAACGTTCCGAAACAAGTAGATACATTTAAAAATGTTACACAAATGTCCAACTGAATTGTTAAAAAAAACATTCTGTAGCAGATGCATAAACAATGTTTTTGTGCTAACGTTTGAGAATATTATTAAAAACCAGTTAACTTCTATTAACGTAACTTTTAGAGAAACTAGTTTCGTGTTAGCTGGGTTTGAAGCACCACGTGACACTTCAAAGAACAGTATGTCATTTCTATAATATCATGTAAGTGTTATGAGCTATCGGTGACTCCCTCACCCGCTGTGAGAACACCACGTAGTATCCCGTCCCTTTGGCTCTGCAGGTGAGTTTGCACATGTCTTTAGGAAGAATGCCGGCAAACTTGGACACCCATTCCACGAAGGTCTTCACTCCTTTAGGGTCCGTCTGAGGGCCGTTCCGCAGCTCACACTGCTCCTGACGGAAACTCTTACCTAACACAGACAAATGAGAGCAAATATATTCAATGCACAAGCTGAGCTAATGTGTGCTGTTGTTCTTAATACAGTATTTACACTGCAAAAAAAGCTTTTCTTATTTAGATTTTCTAAAGATATCTAAAAATTCTTAAACCAAGAAGGATTTTCTAGACAAGTAAAAATTATTGTCTTGTTTCAGAAAAAAACAAAAAAACAAGTCAAAATGAAGTGAGTTTTTGCTTAGAACGAGCAAAATAATCTTAGTTCAAACAGAAAACAAGATTATTTTGTTTACTCCACTGGCAGATTATTTTGCATGTTTCAAGCAAAAACTCACTTAATTTTGACTTGTTTTTTTTTCTGAAAACAAGACAATAATTTTTACTTGTCTACAAAATACTTCTTGATTTTTAATTTTTAATTTTTAGATATCTGGGCTGGAAACAAGACAAAAAATATAAGTAAGACAAGCTTTTTTTTGCAGTGTAATTAAAAATATTAACATATTTGTGTAGTTGACACAAAATGTGTTAAAATCCTCTGCTTAAACCAGAATAAGAGAGTTTGCTGGTCTTAATCTGGTTTCAGGAGGGAATTCTTTATAATTATTATAATACCAATTATGTGTTACCAATTTATTTTTATTTCAGTTTTAGTAATTTTAGTACTTAAGTAACATAGGCTTATTTTATTTCAGTTTGTTGCATTTTGTTTACTTAATTTTTGTTTATGTTTTAATTTAATATTAATATTTTATTTCAGCTTTAGCCTTTATTTCAATTAACTAATCAATTAAAACTAATTTTAGTTTTAGTAACAACATTGGTTTTGAATTAAAAACTGTATCTTATAAAAATTAATGTCAGACTGCAGAACAATTTTAAAAGTATTAGTGAAATTAAAAAGGTGAATAAAATGCTGAACAAACACAATGACCAGTTCTAGCATCTAAGATACACATGTGTGACCCTGGACCACAAAACCAGTCATAAGGGTCAATTTTCTGAAATTGACATTTATGCATCATCTGAAAGCTGAATAAATAATCTTTCCATTGATGTATGGTTTGTTATGATAGGACAATATTTGGCTGAGATACAACTATTTGTAAATCTGGAATCTGAGGGTGCAAAAAAATCTAAATATTGAGAAAATCACCTTTAAAGTTGTTCAAATGAAGTTCTTAGCAATGCATATTACTAATCAAAAATTAAGTTTTGATATATTTATGATAGGAAATTTACAAAATATCTTCATGGAACATGATCTTTACTTAATATCCTAATGATTTTTGTCATAAAAGAAAAATGGATAATTTTGACCCATACAATGTATTGTTGGCTATTGCTGCAAATATACCTGTGTTACTTATGACTGCTTTTGTGCTCCAGGGTCACATTTTATCCTGAAGTCTCGATGTAATGTGTCAGCTACCTACTTAATATTTCTCTTGATGGTATCATATTAGATAAAACTTTTCACTGAGTTTATTGCAATGCATTCTGGGATTGCGGGAATCTATCAGGGATCTACATGAAGCTGCCTCAGAATTTGTTGCAGTTACATGTGTGTTCTTCTGTGAGCATGTATTATTTGTGCACACATGTGTGTTTGACGCTCACCGGCTGAAGGGCACGGCGTGACGCTGCAGGAGCGGTACACGGCTCTCTTCCCGGTGCAGAAGCGGCCGTTGTTTCGGGGAGGAGGGTTGTTACAGAGACGATGTGCAAACTGGACACCACCGCCACACGAGCGAGAACACGAACCCCACGGACCCCAGGAGCTCCAGCTGCCGTGATTCGACGTCTGCGAGAGGACAGAGATCATCAGACATCGATTAATGAAGAGCAGAAAACACACTGATATTGTTAGATTGTGCTGTATTTGGCTGAGCAGTGGTGTGGGTGGCTCGCCAATGTACTAGATTTCTCTCATACATCAAATAATTAAACTTGACCAAAGTTCTTGTGAGGAGAAGAATTTGAATTGAAGAACTTGAAGGTAGAAGTCATCCTTCAAACAATCTTACACTGCAAAAAATGATTTTCTTCCTTAGTATTTTTGTCTTGTTTTCTTGTATAAATGTCTACAAATTCTGGAATTAAGATGCATTTACTTGACAAGTAAAATTACTTTTTTATATATATATATATATACGTATATATAATTCAAACTATGTTAGTTTTTGCTTAAAACAAGCAAAAATATCTGCCAATGGGGTAAGAAAAATTATCTTGTTTAGTGTTTGAATTATGATTATTTTTCTTATCCCATTGGCAGATATTTTTGCTTGTTTTAAGCAAAAACTAACATAGTTTGGATTATATTTTCAGAAAACAAGACAAAACATCTATCAAGTAAATGCATCCTGATTCAAGAATTTTTTAATATTTACTGTATACTAGAAAACAAGACATAAATACTAAGGAAGAAAATATTTTTCTGAAAAAAAAAAAAAACTTTTTGTTAGTTTTTGCTTAAAACAAGCAAAAATATCTGCCAATGGGGTAGGAAAAATAATCTTGTTTAGCCTTTGAATTAAGATTATTTTTCTTACCCCATAGGCAGATATTTTTGCTCGTTTTAAGCAAAAACTAACAAAATTTGAATAATATTTTCAGAAGACAAGACAAAATATCTTAAGTCATTTTACTTGTCAAATAAATGCATCCTGATTCAAGAATTTGTAGATATTTATACTAGAAAACAAGACATAAATACTAAGGAAGAAAATATTTTTTGCAGTGTAACCCTTGTAAGAATCCTAGCTTCTTCCAAAGTTCTCCATAAGTTAAAAACAGAAGTTATTTTACAAAAATCATCAAATTGCAACAAAGCGGGAGGGCACACACAATCCTCCAATCACCTGCGAGCTAGTTATGAAGATGGAAAAGGAGAACAAAACATAACAAGAGCACTAAGAGGGAGCTTTAATATAGCCACTAGGGATGGGTGATACCACTTATTTTGTTTTCGATATGATAGCGATACTTTTAAAAGCCAGTATCGTCGATATCGATACCGATACCAATACCGATACTTATACCGATACGATACAATTCTTCTAAACTAAACTTTTAAATTAAGAAATGTATTAAATTATTAAATTACTAAGAGTAAAATGGGTAATGATACCTACTTAACTTTATATTTGAAATGCATTTTAACATTCAATACGCCTTAATTGCAACTTATTAGGTTATATTTTTGTTTACACATGGTTAAAATATGTTTACTGTGGTAACCATGGAAATCTACAAATACTATAGTTGAACTATGGCCACTTTAGTAAAAATCATGGTTCATTTTCATAAGGGACTGACAGTGACAGGCTGCTGCACGCATAAAATACAACCTTTTTATTCTGACAGTGTATGACTTATACTTATATTAATTAAATTAGGTCCCTTTACTCCCCTGCACCGTTCACCTTCTCACATGTTTCTCTGTACATTGTTGGTGGCCTTGTTTGTCTTTTTACATCTACTAAAATCACATGTCTGCAAGTTGAACGCGATTTTACTCCAATAAGGGGGATGAGGGGGTGCGATGTGCGATAACGAATAACCCTACAGCACTTTAATTATTACACTGATTGGCTTTTACCTGCGAGCAGACAGTGTCAGCAATATACTGGAAACAAACATCGACCATAGATGTAAAGAAACAAAGTTATTCTACAAGAAGTTCCTGAGGAGTGCTGTTCTTTTGTTATTCTAAATGTATGGACCATCTGGTTCACACCTTTACAGACAGTTTCTGATGATTGCATTTGAGGCACAGACACAATGTAAATGCATCTAACATGAATGCATTTACATTGTGTCGTCAGAAATCCAGTGCTCAAACTCTCTTCTCCTTCTGTCCCCTCACCGATTGGCGGAAGTTCCAAACTTTCTCTCCTGCCATCCTACAACATTCCTCTTGACCCAATCCCCTCTCACCTTCTCCAAGCAATTCTCCCACACTCTTACCGGCACTACACAATTATCAACACATCTCTCCGCACTGGCATCTTCCCCACAGCGTACAAGGGCGGGTAACCCCACTGCTCAATAAATACCTACATTAAACACTTCTCTTTTAGAAAACTACAGACCTTCTCTCTCCTTCCATTCGTAGCGAAAACACTCGAACGAGTTGTCTTCAACCAGCTCTCACTGTTCCTTTCACAGTACAACAAACTATGAAAACAGTCAGGTTTCAGGAGTGGCCATTCAACAGAGACTGCGCTACTTCAGTCACTGAAGCCCTACGAGTCGCAAAGGCCGATCCAAATATCAGTCCTCATTCTGCTCGATCTATCGCTGCTTTTGATACTTCAATCATCAGATCCTCCTGCCCATCCCTAATCGCTGGGCATCATGGGATTCCACTTCGCTGGTTTGAATCCTATCTCACCGTAGGTCCTTCAGGGTGGCCTGGGGTGGGGAGTATCAAAGCACATCAACTGGTCACGGGGTTTCCTCAAACAGGGATCGGTTCTTGGACCCCTCCTCTTCTCAAATACACTACATCACTGGACCCATTTCAGGCACATGGCTTCTCCTACCATTGCTACGCCGATGACACACAGCTCTAATCTCTCTTTTCAACCAGATGATACAACGGTAGCTGCACGGATCTCAGGCTGCCTGGCGGAATCTCGGCATGGATGAAAGAACATCACCTACAGCTCAACCTGGCAAAGACTGAGCATACTTGTCGTCCCTGCCACTCCGACTCTACAGCATGACTTCTCGATTCAATTAGGCACTGATCAATAATTTACCCCAGATCAACTTCGGTCAGAAATCTTGGTGTAATCTTTGATGACCAGCTGACCTTCAAAGAGCACATTGCAAAGACTGTCGGACTTGCAGGTTTGCGTCTAAAACATCAGGGGTAAAAATCAGGCCCTTTACCTGCAGAGCATGCTGCGCAACTTCTTGTCCAGGCCCTTGTCGTTCTAGGCTGGACTACTGCATTGCCCTTCTGGCCTTGGTCTTCCATCAAACACAATCAAACCTCTACTAAATGATTCAGAATGCAGCGGCACGACTGTCTGCAAGTTGAGCCCAAAAGAACGCCATTTTACACCTCCTTCATCTCACTGCACTGGCTACCAGTGGCAGCTCGCATCAAGTTCAAGACACTGATGCTTGCATACAGAACGACCACAGGCTCAGCACCCTCCTACTTCCACGCACTTTACAAATTACATCCCCTCCAGAAGTCTGAGATCTGCTAGTGAGCGACGCCTTGTGGTACCTCACAGCGAGCAAAATCACTCTCCAGACATTCTCATGTCACCATTCCTGGATGGTGGATATCTTCCCACTATCCGGAATGCTGGACCCTGTCAATCTTCACAACAACTGAAGACTCATCTCTTTCGGTACTACTTGATTCATCCTAATGTAAAGAAACAAAAAAAAAAAAAAATACTTTCCCTTATTCTACAAGAAGTTCCTGAGGAGTGCTGTTCTTTTGTACTATTCTAAATGTATGGACCATCTGGTTCACACCTTTCTGATTGCCTCTTCAGATGAAGTTTCTGATGATCCCCAATGCAAGTCGCTTGATAAAAGGCTGCCAGACACAATGACTAAATGCATCTAATGAATGTGCCGAGCCGTGGAAAGAAGCGAGTGTTTTATGTGAAGGTGTGTGTCATTCACCGGCCCGCAATAAACAAGCTCCGAGCCAAAAATGAGCGCGAGACCTGAACGCTGGACATTCAACGAGAGGAAGGGTGTGTGTGTGTGTAAGAGACACAAACAAACACACATGCATGAAGAGACGCCCAAACAAGAGCAACATTCTTCATCGCCTCTAAAACACTTCATGACCTCTGAGACGTGGATAAAAATACCAGCCAGACGAGAGGATGGGAAATTCCTGCCGGTTAAATGTGTCTGATTCTAATCTAGTTAAGTCAGAACAGCGAGACGCACGAGGATAATAGTGTTAGGAGGTTCAGATTCACATGTCTGACGCTCTGAGCTGATGACAGGAACCTTCTGGAACGTTATGAACAGTAATGTTAATAGAGCGTTCATTCAACGTTATCTGGTCTTTAATAACGTTCTCAAAATGTTAGCACAAAAACGTTGTTCACGCATCACTAATGGAACGCTCGTTCTTAAATGTTCGTTGGACGTTCATGTAGCAGTTTTAAATGTTACTTGTTTCGGAACGTTCAGAGAACATTCAAAAGTAACATTCCAATAATGTTTGCAAAACGATACAATGGAATGTTCCCGTAACGTTCGCATAACCAAGATAAACATGTTTGAAACATTCAAAAAGCTAGATATTTTGAATTCTTCATTGAACGTTCAGATAATAATATTTTCATAACATAATGTAAACAAAATGTTCTGAACGTCTGTCCTCCACAGCAGTGCTGAATCACAAAAACTGTGCTAAATATAAATAATAAAACGCCAGTTTGGGGTCCGTAAGATTTTATTTGATTTTTTTTTAAAGAAAATAATACTTTTATTCATCAAGGACGCATTAAATTGATCAAAAGTGTCAGTAAATAAATTTATAATGTTACAAAAGAGTTTCTATTTCAAATAAATGCTGTTCTTTTGAACTTTCTATTCATCTGTGAATCCTGAAAAATCAAATTATCACAGTTTCCACAAAAATATTGTGCAGCACAACTGTTTTCAACATTGATAATAATCAGAAATGTTTCTTGAGCAGCAAATCAGCATATTAGAATGATTTGTGAAAGATCATGTTTTTATGTTTTTATTTTATGAATCTAGTTGAAATGACTGTTTTCTAACTCTAACACTATAAAATAAAACTTTATGACTTTTTAGTTTTTCCAAATCAGGGATTTTGTCAGATTTTGTGTATGATATGATATGATATGATATGATATTTTTATTACATTAATTATATTTTATATTATATTATATTGGTTTTAATAATTAATAATAATTGATAATATTTTTTTAATCATTTATTAAATTCTGAAATTATATATATATATATATATATATATATATTCTTTAATAATTAGCATTGTTTGCATATTAAAATGATTTCTGAAGGATCATGTGACACTGAAGACTGGAGTAATGATGCTGAAAATACAGCTTTGATCACAGAAATAAATAAACTTTTAACACATATTCACGTAGAAAACAGCTGTTTTAAATTGTAATAATATTTCACATTTTTACTGTATTTTTGATCAAATAAATGCAGCCTTGGTGAGAAGAGACTTACTCCAGAAACATTAAAAATCCTACCGACCCCAAAGCACTAGTGAACACTATGTTAGATGCTATTGTGAAGGTGAACATCTGAAGATGGTTGTGCTGAAATGTTGAAGAGGAATGAATATGATGAAGTGAGAGAGAAAGCAGCAGAGAGAGAGACTGAAGGAGACTGAAGATGATGAGAGAAGCAGGAGAAACTGCTCTGAAAGAGCAGATCTGATGTTTATTATGTGAAGGACACAGCGGTGAGAGAGATCGATCACGTGAAGCCCAGAGAAACACTGCAGACCAGATGAACATGGGTGCGGTTCAGACGGACAAACAAACCAGAGCAAGTTATTTCAATACACCACAGGACAAACATCTCTAACGTCCTCAGAAAGAGCAGGCTAGTCTGCTAGTGACTAGTCTCATGCAGTGAAGTTTAGCTGTTGAGCAGGAGGACTATGACCAGCACAGGATTGGTATCGTTAATTAAAATGACAACTATTAAAGACATTGAAATAAAGCTGAAATAAAATGAAAAAAAAAATGAGATGAAACTTAAACTAAATGAAAATTAGAAATGTTAAGAACAAAAAAAAAAAAAAAGAACACGTAAAATGACATAAAAACACATAAAATGACTAAAAATTACAATTAACATGAATATAAAATATTAATAAATTCTGAATATTAATAAAAATAAAATAAATCTAAATTATTACATATTTATTAACAATTTTGGACTAGGTTTTATTTGAATATATTCAATTATTATATAAATAATACTAAATGAACACTGAACCAGCTCAGTTATAAACACTGACCAAACCAGCATAGAAAAACTAGTCAACACAAAATGCAATTTGGAAGTGCTAAAATTATGAACTGAAACAAAACAAAAACTGAAACGTAAATAAAACAACCTAAACTGAATTTAAACTTTTTACAAATATTACAAAATAAATAAATAAATATAATAAAAATGACACAAGAACACAACAAAATGGCTAAAATTTTAATTAAAATATTAAATTGATTATATAAAAATAAAAGCTAATTCAAAATATTAATAAAAAATTCAAATAGTATATTACAAAGTACAGAAATAACACTGGACTGGCTCAAAATCATCACTGATCAACATACACAAACATGGAAATGAAACTAGTCAACATGAAATGCAGTTTGCAGTCTGTTGTAGTGACATAATGTGCTTGATTCAGAGTGAAACAGTTATTCAGTCAGAAAAATCTGCAGTTTTTGGATGTCAGCCAAAAAGAAAGTCCTTTCAGAAGCATTTCAATGAAAGATTATGAAGACAAACACATCAGTTGTTAATTTCCCGTCAGCTTGAATCTCTGCTCTTACCGAGTACTGTCTCTTTTGGGTAACTAGTCAACACAGAATGCAATTTGGAAAATTATGAACTGAAAAAAACCCTGAAAATAAAATAAAACAACCTAAAACTGAATTAAAAATAAATACAATTAAATACAAATAAATATCTGCCAATGGGGTAAGAAAAATAATCTTGTTTAGCCTTTGAATAAA
>CM049841.1:2205625-2288125 GCA_027422415.1 Schizothorax lantsangensis
AATTCATTTTTATTTCAGTTTGTAGTTTTAGTCATTTTAGTAGTTCAACTTAAGCTTATTTATTTCATTTCTTATTTTTGTGGTGTTTCATCTAATATTTCTGTTCCCTTCATTTCAAATTGCGAAAATGATTGTTAATAGTTCCAGTAAATGAGTATAAATGACAAAGAGACCAATGAAAACACTCGAATCTGTCTGAAAACTATTTCAAAGAGTAGCTTGCCTGTAATTCAACTATAAACTACTTTCTGAATAATTTGCAGTGTTTGCTGCAACGGTTTCAGAGCATCATCATCATCAGCAGCACAGAGCTTCACTGACCGTCCTGATCATGTTTCCACTAATGATCCTCACAGACAGACGAGCTGATGATTGTGAATGGAAACAGCTCTTCACACAGCGAGTTTGTCTCATGACGTCAGCGGAGCGACTGAGCTCACTCTTCACTGATCACTGACCCATCAGTCTTGTGCTGTTATTCTGTCATACACACGCTCTGCTGCAGTAAATCTGAGTATTTGTCATCATGCTAGAGAGAAAAACATCACTCCCCTGTTGTTCACATGAGTTTCACATGAACAGAGCAACTTGAGATGGACTGATATTCTGAGGAATTCCTGCCTGAGGATAGCAGGGAAATATGTTGGCAAAGCAAGAGCCGGAAAATGAGGGAAATATTGAGGGAAAATTACAACAACAGCTCAGACGGAGAGATGCATGCATGCACTGAAAAATAAATAAAAAAAGGTCTTGTTTTTCAAAACAAATCATTTAAACATGATTGCAATGCATGCTAAAATAATTAATTCATGCACATTTCTTTTTTTAAACAATGTTTTGACCTCGTAATGTTTAATCAAAATGTCATAACTGGATCTTCCAGTAAAAAGACAAATTTCTCTCTGGTGACGTATATGCAGGACTTAAAATAAATAAAATATAATTTACTTGAAATAAATAAACATTAACAGAAATAAAATGAAATATTTAAAAAATGTGTAGTTTAAAAAAATATATGTTTTTAGTTTTCAATAATTTTTTAAAATTTTGTTATGCACTTTTGTCATTATATATATATATACACACACACACACACACACACATTTGTATTTAGCTTTCATTTAGTCTATCTTAGTTTTAGACATACTTAACATTATATAGACATTTAAAATTAAATAAAAATGTTTGAAAAATATAAAAAAAATTTTTTAAAAATAATAAAAATAACAAAAACACGCAACAAAATTACTAAAACTTTACTAAAATTAAAGTGAAAAAAGAAAATATAAAAATACAATCTAATGCAAAATATTAACTAAAACTATAATAGTCTATTAATGACACCAAAATAACTGGAACCAAGTTCCCGTCCTAAACTTTTTTCTTTTTTGATAATCCATTACACTTGAATATACGTCACAACACAGAAGTAAACATCATCTCAACTTAAAAAAAAAAGAAAAAATGTCATTTTCATAGATATTCTCTGAAAACTGTCTTATAATCATTTATAAGCATTTATGATTGCTTCCATTGTCCTCATTTGTATAAGTCACTTTGGATAAAAGCGTCTGCTAAATAAATGACTAAATGTAAATGATCGTCTCAAGTTGTTTTAAGGATGTCCAGATGCATTTACTGGAAAGCAAGAGGTTTTCTGCACTAAGAATGGAGGAGCCAGAACATCAGCTGATCTCCAGACGCCTCTCGCTCTGAGCAAACATGTGGATGCAGACCGCTCTGATATTTGATTCTTCAGCGCCGCGAGTTTCTGTCACCTGCTTCTGATTTACAGGGCGTTTCAGGGCCAGACGTTCGTCCTCGAGCCGCTGATCTGAGGTCTGTTCTCACACGTCCATCAGTGACGAGAGGAACATCAGCGCTGATCTGAGGTCTGTTCTCACACGTCCATCAGTGACGAGAGGAACATCAGCGCTGATCTGAGGTCTGTTCTCACACGTCCATCAGTGACGAGAGGAACATCAGCGCTGATCTGAGGTCTGTTCTCACACGTTCATCAGTGACGAGAGGAACATCAGCGCTGATCTGAGGTCTGTTCTCACACGTCCATCAGTGACGAGAGGAACATCAGCGCTGATCTGAGGTCTGTTCTCACACGTCCATCAGTGACGAGAGGAACATCAGCGCTGATCTGAGGTCTGTTCTCACACGTTCATCAGTGACGAGAGGAACATCAGCGCTGATCTGAGGTCTGTTCTCACACGTTCATCAGTGACGAGAGGAACATCAGCGCTGATCTGAGGTCTGTTCTCACACGTCCATCAGTGACGAGAGGAACATCAGCGCTGATCTGAGGTCTGTTCTCACACGTTCATCAGTGACGAGAGGAACATCAGCGCTGATCTGAGGTCTGTTCTCACACGTTCATCAGTGACGAGAGGAACATCAGCGCTGATCTGAGGTCTCACACGTTCATCAGTGACGAGAGGAACATCAGCGCTGATCTGAGGTCTGTTCTCACACGTCCATCAGTGACGAGAGGAACATCAGCGCTGATCTGAGGTCTGTTCTCACACGTCCATCAGTGACGAGAGGAACATCAGCGCTGATCTGAGGTCTGTTCTCACACGTCCATCAGTGACGAGAGGAACATCAGCGCTGATCTGAGGTCTGTTCTCACACGTCCATCAGTGACGAGAGGAACATCAGCGCTGATCTGAGGTCTGTTCTCACACGTCCATCAGTGACGAGAGGAACATCAGCGCTGATCTGAGGTCTGTTCTCACACGTCCATCAGTGACGAGAGGAACATCAGCGCTGATCTGAGGTCTGTTCTCACACGTCCATCAGTGACGAGAGGAACATCAGCGCTGATCTGAGGTCTGTTCTCACACGTCCATCAGTGACGAGAGGAACATCAGCGCTGATCTGAGGTCTGTTCTCACACGTCCATCAGTGACGAGAGGAACATCAGCGCTGATCTGAGGTCTGTTCTCACACGTTCATCAGTGACGAGAGGAACATCAGCGCTGATCTGAGGTCTGTTCTCACACGTTCATCAGTGACGAGAGGAACATCAGCGCTGATCTGAGGTCTGTTCTCACACGTCCATCAGTGACGAGAGGAACATCAGCGCTGATCTGAGGTCTGTTCTCACACGTTCATCAGTGACGAGAGGAACATCAGCGCTGATCTGAGGTCTGTTCTCACACGTCCATCAGTGACGAGAGGAACATCAGCGCTGATCTGAGGTCTGTTCTCACACGTCCATCAGTGACGAGAGGAACATCAGCGCTGATCTGAGGTCTGTTCTCACACGTCCATCAGTGACGAGAGGAACATCAGCGCTGATCTGAGGTCTGTTCTCACACGTCCATCAGTGACGAGAGGAACATCAGCGCTGATCTGAGGTCTGTTCTCACACGTCCATCAGTGACGAGAGGAACATCAGCGCTGATCTGAGGTCTGTTCTCACACGTCCATCAGTGACGAGAGGAACATCAGCGCTGATCTGAGGTCTGTTCTCACACGTCCATCAGTGACGAGAGGAACATCAGCGCTGATCTGAGGTCTGTTCTCACACGTTCATCAGTGACGAGAGGAACATCAGCGCTGATCTGAGGTCTGTTCTCACACGTCCATCAGTGACGAGAGGAACATCAGCGCTGATCTGAGGTCTGTTCTCACACGTCCATCAGTGACGAGAGGAACATCAGCGCTGATCTGAGGTCTGTTCTCACACGTCCATCAGTGACGAGAGGAACATCAGCGCTGATCTGAGGTCTCACACGTCCATCAGTGACGAGAGGAACATCAGCGCTGATCTGAGGTCTCACACGTCCATCAGTGACGAGAGGAACATCAGCGCTGATCTGAGTCGCACGTCTGGCCTGTTTGGATCTACAAACTGAGAAGGATCACATACAGCAAAAAATAGACTTTTTATGGCCAAAATATATTTTAAATATAAGCTAAAAATATGTTGTAAACAGTGAAGCTCACTGAAATATATATTTTCAATTTTAAAAATATTTAGCTTCAACTTTCATATACCAAAATATATTTCAAAACGTATTTCAGTGGCAAGAAAATACATTTCCAATTTTAAAATACACTTCCTACATTACAGACTACATGTTATATGTTCACCTGTAGACAAGTTTTTCTTCAAATGTGACATATTCAGTGTTATTTTAGCATGATTAAGATAATATTATAGTTTTTGTTAATGTTGAATTAGATTTTAATTTTAAAGTTTTAGTATTTTTTTGTGTGTTTTTGTCATTTTTTATTAGTTTTTGTTGTTTGTTAATATTTTGAATTCATTTTTTTATATTCTCTGCTTTCATGTTAATTTTAGTAATTCTTTTAGTAATTTAGTCATGTTTTTAATAATTGTTATTAGTTTCTGCTGTTTATATATATATATATATATATATATATTTTTTTTTTTTAAGTTTTAATTTTAATTATTTTTGTCAAGTTAAAGTAAATGAAAATGTGAAATCTTGTCTTGTCAACTAGAAATAAAATAATTGTGTTTTATATTTTATTTTATTTCAGTTAACATTTATTTTATTTATTTTTTAATTTTTTTTATGGTTTTAGTTTTAGTTATAGTTAACTAAACCCTGAAGTGAATGTATTATATGGAGGGCAAAATATATTTTTAAATGCTTATAAAAATATATTTATATTCTTAAAATATTTTCAAAAACATACTAAAAATATATCGGCAGAAAATATATTTACGTAAATATATTTTGATATATATCTAAAAAAAATATTTTGCTGTATGGGATCAAACAACACCATTCCTCTAACATCAAAAAAGCTCCTGAAAATCTCTGAAATCAACAGTTTGCTTGAACAAAAACAATATTCAGTATATCAGCCATATCTGCTCCTCTTGTGTCAAAAACAAATTCTTCATCCTACTGAGTTTCTCGGCAGAGGCCGGATCCGATCGCAGGCTGTTGCTACTCAACGCTGGCACGGATCGTAAGGATTTGGGACAGCGGGACGCAGACGGATGGATTCAGAGCATCCAGAATATCTCCGAGGTTTTCAGTGAACTGTCAACGTATAGCGGCTGAAGACGTGTGAAATGCCCCAGACAGACAGACGCTACAAAACACACCGTCACCACGGCAGGAGACATTAGAGACACACGCATGATCACCAACAACATGCACAAACTCTCTCTCACACTCCTGAACAAACTCTACAGTATTTACTCTGTCTGTACACATTCACACACCCTCTGTGTGTGCACTACATAGTGTGTGTGTGTGTGTGTACACTACATAGAGAGAGAGAGAGAGAGAGAGAGAGAGAGAGTGTGTGTGTGTACAGTACATAGAGAGTGTGTGTGTGTGTGTGTGTGTGTGTGTACAGTACATAGAGAGAGAGAGAGAATGTGTGTGTGTGTGTACACTACATAGAGAGAGAGAGAGAGAGAGAGAGTGTGTGTGTGTGTGTACAGTACATAGTGTGTGTGTGTACAGTACATAGAGAGAGAGAGTGTGTGTGTGTGTGTGTACAGTACATAGAGTGTGTGTGTATGTGTGTGTGTACAGTACATAGAGTGAGTGTGTGTGTGTGTACATTACATAGAGAGAGACAGAGAGAGAGAGAGAGAGTGTGTGTGTGTACAGTACATAGAGAGTGTGTGTGTGTGTGTGTGTACAGTACATAGAGAGAGAGAGAGAATGTGTGTGTGTGTGTACACTACATAGAGAGAGAGAGAGAGAGTGTGTGTGTGTGTGTACAGTACATAGAGAGAGAGTGTGTGTGTGTGTGTGTACAGTACATAGAGAGTGTGTGTGTGTGTGTGTGTGTACAGTACATAGAGAGAGAGAGAGAATGTGTGTGTGTGTGTACACTACATAGAGAGAGAGAGAGAGAGAGTGTGTGTGTGTGTGTGTGTGTGTACAGTACATAGTGTGTGTGTGTGTACAGTACATAGAGAGAGAGAGTGTGTGTGTGTGTACAGTACATAGAGTGTGTGTGTGTGTGTGTGTGTGTGTGTACAGTACATAGAGAGAGAGAGAGAATGTGTGTGTGTGTGTACACTACATAGAGAGAGAGAGAGAGAGAGAGTGTGTGTGTGTGTGTGTGTGTGTACAGTACATAGTGTGTGTGTGTGTACAGTACATAGAGAGAGAGAGTGTGTGTGTACAGTACATAGAGTGTGTGTGTATGTGTGTGTGTACAGTACATAGAGAGAGTGTGTGTGTGTGTACACTACATAGAGAGAGACAGAGAGAGAGAGAGAGAGAGAGAGAGAGTGTGTGTGTGTACAGTACATAGAGAGTGTGTGTGTGTGTGTGTGTACAGTACATAGAGAGAGAGAGAGAATGTGTGTGTGTGTGTACACTACATAGAGAGAGAGAGAGAGTGTGTGTGTGTGTGTGTGTGTACAGTACATAGAGAGAGAGTGTGTGTGTGTGTGTGTACAGTACATAGAGTGTGTGTTTATGTGTGTGTGTACAGTACATAGAGAGTGTGTGTGTGTGTACAGTACATAGAGAGTGTGTGTGTGTGTGTGTGTACAGTACATAGAGAGTGTGTGTGTGTGTGTGTACAGTACATAGAGTGAGTGTGTGTGTACAGTACATACAGGCTTAAAAGGGCAGGTGAACTGAGAAAATTTACCAGCCATAAATGTTTCTTTTGTGCAATAAATAAATAAATAAAAAAAAAAAAAAAAAAAAAAAAAATGTATATTTCTTAATAATATATATTAATTTTGACCGTGGACCAAAAAAACAGTCATGAGGGTACATTTTTTTAAATTTATATTTATACATCATCAGAAAGCTGAATAAATAATCTTTCCATTGATGTATGGTTTGTTATGATAGGACAATATTTGGCTGAGATACAACTATTTGAAAATCTGGAATCTGAGGGTGCAAAAAAAATCAAAATATTTTTGTAAACCTAAATTTGTTACCTGGGTTGTATCTTGAATGCAACATTTACTGTCAACACTTTTACTGTTTAGAAGAGAGTAGCATGAACATTCTGCTAAACTTCTACTTTTGTGTTTCACAGAGGAACGGAACATTTTAAAGTGCCCCTATTTTGGGAAATGAAAGGTTCATATTCTGGTTTTGGGATCCCCAACAACAGGTTGACATGCATGCAAGGTCAAAAAACACTTTCATTTTCTTATAATATGCATTTATTTTTACCTTATTTGCTCAACGACTCCCAAACGATTCATTTTTCCAAACCCCTCCTTTGCGTGACGCTAATCTGTGCTGATTGGTCGATTTCATTTAAAGCCGTGTTTGTGAGCTTTTAACGCTCCAGAAGCGGCACCTAGTGGTGAAGAATGAATTTGCATTTTCATTCAGACCAACACGAAAAGACCAACAAGTGGGCAGCAATATGCTAATGTTTCAATATGAAACGGCTTTGGATTCTTTTTAAAAACGACTCGTTTCAATGATTCAGAGTCGACTCTTTTGAGAGACAATAACTTTATACACGGAGCACTTTCAGATTTAACACTTTGCAGATGTTTTCATTCACTTACACACTGCATGAAAGATCAATTTCAAAAATCCATAATAGGGGCACTTTAAACTAAATGATGACAGATTCTCATTTTTGCATGAGCTGTAAATATAAAAAATAAATCAGTGTTAGTCATAAGGCAGAGGAGGCTTTGAGAAACTGTGCAGCAGCAGCAGAGTGGAAATGATGCTTCGGTTTTTTCAGTTCTTTGTGTTTGGCTTTGGCGGCGGTTCAGAGCTCTCAGTGGGTGTCTGTGGGCTTTTGCTGCCCATCATGGCTTGTTGACATGGTGTACTTCACAACCACACACTCTTAAACACACACACACACACACACACACACACACTGTACGTCACCAGGTGTGTCAGACTCCACTCCGCCAGAGGAAAGACACCGCTGCCAACAGAAGCTATGTCTCTGTGGAATCTGGTGTGGTGGCTCTTATGAGAGGAAAACGACGTCAGCGGCATTACAGATGCCAACCGAGGGCACCAGGGAGTGAATGCCGGTCTGCTAGAGGAATTAGTTACATAGTTAGAGGAATAGTTCACCCAAGAATGAAAATTGAGCTTCTTCATTGGAACACATGTGGAGAAATACAGCATTGCATCAGTGTCTCAGCAATGGATGCTCTGCAGTGAATGGGTGCCGTCAGAATGAGAGTCCAAAGTCCATCAGTTAACATTAATGCAGTTAACAAATCCAGCATTAAGATGTTTTTAACTAAAATATGAGTCCATAATCCATAATAACGCTTCCTCCAGTGAAAAAGTATTCTGGTCTGAATCAGGAGAGAAATCTGCACAGATGCCAAAACAGTCCAAAACAGCTCTAAACAAATATGTGGCTGGTTTTTGATGTGAGAGACAACAGGAGATGCACTTTTTCACTGAGGAAGAGTTATTATGGATTATGGACTCTATGGTATTTTAGTTAAAAATGTCTTGATGCTGGATTTGTTTCATCTTTTGTCTTCTCCAGATGTTAACTGATGGACTGGAGTGGTGTGGATTATTGTGATGTTTTTATCAGACTCTCATTCTGACGGCACCCATTCACTGCAGAGCATCCATTGCTGAGACACTGATGCAGAGACACATTTCTACAAACCTGATGAAGAAACAAACTCATCCTAATCTCGCATGGTCTGAGAATGAACACATTTTCATTTTTGTGTGAACTACTCCTTTAAAGCTATGCATGTAAACATCACACAAAACAAGATTTCTTGATAACACTTTAGAATAAGGTTTGTTAACTTTAATTAATGCATTAGGTATCAATACTTTCAAAGCATTCATTAATCAAGGTAATTTATGCACACACTTATGTATCTTTAACATTTCAAGTTGTATAAATTAAAATTAATGTAATATGAATAAAAAAACGCATGTTTATAAATTAACATTAACAGATTAATAATGTAAAAAATTCAAAAAATGTATAATTAGTTCAAAACATTGCTATTTTAGTATCAATGGGAAAACTATTATAGTTTTATAAAAATTTTTTTTTATTTTTTTTAATGTCATTTTAGTTAAAGTTTAAGTGATTATGTTGTGCGTTTTGTCTTTTTTAAATACATTTTTATTTTACTTTTAGTTTTAGTTATTACCTCAACATAAATAATAAATAAATAAAAATAAAAATGAGAAATGTCACATTGGCAACTAGCTGAAATAAAATAAGTTTAAGTTTCTATATATATATATATATTATTATTTTAATTAACATTTATTAATATCTCAAGTACTTTTTAAAATAGTTTTAATTAACTATAATAACCCTTAATTTTAGTTAAAGTTTTAGCAGTTTTGTTGAGCTTTTGTCATTTTCATTACTGTCTCATTTAAGTCTATATAATTTTTTTATATTTTTTATTTCAGTTTTAGTTGAAATTATTTTAGTACATCAAGTTAAACTATATGAAAATAAAAGCTGAATAAATAGCTGAAATATCTTTTTTTTTACTTTTTTATATTTCAGTTACGATTTATTTTATTTCAAGTTTTTATGGTTTTAGTTGTAGTTACCTATAACAGCTCTGGTTCATGATACCAAATGCATTAACTAATGTAAACAATTTAAAGATCTAGAGGTATTCAGGATAAGATCTGAAAGCTTGCTTCCCAGGCAAACTGATCCGGTGTTAAGGATGTTTAGATAGTTTTACTATAGATAACAAGACAAAGTTACTGATGAAGCGCAGGATTTTGTCACTTTAAGTGCTCCAGTAAACAAGACCTCACATGACTTACATGCACCACAAGCCTCGTCTGGAAACAAGACAAGCTCCAAACCACAAGTGCGGTGTTTGAGCGAGAGGCGAGGAGCCTGTGCTTTACTGTGGGATCTGTGAGGGGCGAAACCAGTGTGGTCTCCAGCCCGGGACGGCTTTCATTTTCCTCACAGCTCTCTGCTGCGGTTCATGGCACTCAGATCTCGAGAGCGTCTCGCGTGAGGAATGTGCACAGACACACACTGTATGAAGACACACACTAGTCAGGGGACCCTAGAAGCCTGCCTAGAATAACAGCAACAAAGGAAATAATTTTACAGTTCACTGTGGAACGGGAAGAGAGAGAGACTGACGTTCCCACAGTAGTCGACACATGATCGGATCCAGCTGACCTGGTCACACACACACACACACACACACACACACACACACACACACACACACACGATGCTATCAGATGGTAATACTATGGTACTCGGAAATATACCACGGTAATGAAATTCATGTACCATAGCATTTATATGGTGCTACAAGGCACTTCTCCAAATAGCATGGTAGTTAGTACTATGGTGTTTTTTTGTATGTGTAGCATCATCATGTTTAAATCAGGGGGGCGGGGCCAAAGGATGACTTTGAATTAGTGAATTATGCTAAAAGAAAATCAACTGCTTACACACAAAATCTTTACTTGTCACATAATTTCTGAAAGCTGACACACAAACAGCAGAAGCACACACCAAATTTACAAAACCATACGCTAATTATCAGCCTTTGACTCAGTTTTCAATTTCATAAAACACTTTTTGCAAAACACAACACATAATTCTCTCTGTAACACACAGGAATTAATATAATGGCAAAGGTGTTTGCAAATGTTTGCTTTTGAGATGTGTTTGTGATATTTTGAATGCAGTGCTTCATTTTGCAAGAGATGTGATGCATTTTGCATCTTGTGTGCAATTCTTGGATTTGTGTGTAAAGTTTTGAAAAAAAGAGGCAAAGTTTTGAAAATGTGTGAAAGCAGCTGAAAAAAAACTATAAGTAGTCAAAACTTAATTAAAATGCTAAAAGCACAAACAATATTTAATAATAATTAAATAAATTAAACAGTGAAAATGCTTTAAACACAATTGATTTAAACACAATTTAAATATATTAAAAATAATAAAAACTTAACACACTAAACACAATATATTTAATTATAATAAAGTATAATTAAAATACTAAAAATGCAATTTATACTATAATGCTAAAAAGTTTATATTAAAATAATTACAACTTAAATTCTAAAAAAATGCTAATTATTTAATGATATTAAAAATTATCAAATGCAAAAAAAATAAAAATAATAAATAATTAAGTACAATCAAAACTTAATTAAAAAGCTAATGATATTCCTTTTTTGATATTTGATATGATATTCCCGCCTAGGAAATATCTTGGTCTTTGTTGGACAATATGGGGGTTAAGGGTCAAAAATGTTGAGAACTGCTGGTCGAAACAAAAACTACCATGATACTGCCATAGTAGGCTATCTTGAGTACCATGTTACAGTTTTTTCAGCAGCTTACACACATTTTCAAAACTTTACCTCTTTTTTTCAAATCTTTACACACAAATCCAAGAACTGCACACAAGATGCAAAATGCATCACATCTCTTGCAAAATGAAGCACTGCATTCAAAATATCACAAACATATATCAAAAGCAAACATTTGCAAACACCTTTGCCATTATATTAATTCCTGTGTGTTACAGAGAATGTGTTGTGTTTTGCAAAAAGTGTTTTATGAAATTGAAAACTGAGTCAAAGGCAGATATTAGTGTATGGTTTTGCAGATTTGGTGTGTGCTTCTGCTGTTTGAGTGTCAGCTTTCAGAAACTGTGACAAGTAAAGATTTTGTTGTAAGCAGTTAAAAAAAACTGTAATATTATGTCAAAGGTGTTTGCAATGTAAGACAAATGTTTGCTTTTAAGATGTGTTTGTGATATTTTGAATGCAGTGCTTCATTTTGCAAGAGATGTGATGCATTTTGCATTTTGTGTGCAATTCTTGGATTTGTGTGTAAAGTTTTGAAAAAAAAAAAGAGTTTTGAATATGTGTGTAAGCTGCTGAAAAAGCTGTAGTTCAAAACACAATGTCTCAGTGATGGAAACACACAGTGATGCTTTGGGACTGAAATAAAACGCTGTGTTTGTACCTGCATCACTCACAATGTAAACACAGTTCACGAGGCTGCTGCGCGTCTCTGTTTTTACCTGCCTGGTGAAGAGGATCGCCGCGTCGTGGTGATGCTGATGATCATCATCCAGAGGGTTCTGCTGATTCTGCCATTTACAGAAGCTCTTGAGCGTCGCGGCGGCGTTCTTGGACACCTCGATGCCCTTCTCGTTCTCGGACAGGGTCGCGACTTTAACCACCGACAGACGGATGGGGTTCTCGATGCTGGCGTGGCCGTAGAGTTTGGACGCGATGGACGCGAGCGTCAACAGGTAATGGTGCAGGTCCTTACCGTACTTCTTCGTCATGGACGCGTCCGCGACCAGCAGCAGCTCCACGTGCCGCGCGCGGGACACGGAGCGCTTGCGTCGCGTCCGCGCGTCGCTCTGCTTTTGCGCGTTCCGCGCTTTGCGGTCGCGCGTGCCGCAGCTGTGCCGCGCGGGCATCGCTTCGAAGCCGAAGCTCTCGCGCGTGTAATAGTGGAGAGCGCGCGTCGCGTCGGCATCCTCGACGACGCGCGCGTCGTTCTCGTGGCCCTTCGCTCGGATGAGCGGCGTGACGGTGTACCGCGCGCCATCCACCGCGAAAAACCCGTCGAGTCCTCCGCCGCACAGATTGAAAAGCGCAAGCGACTCCGCGTTTGAGTTAACGGTGCCGCGGTAAACGCATTCCCGACGCGGCGGCGGCGTCGCGTCTGCGTTCAAACCGAAGTGATGAGACAGTAGAGACTCATCCCGCTCCATATCCAGCTGAAAGCGCTGCTCGTCTATGTACAGAAGATAACCGGCTTTTCCTCCTCCGTGATAAATCCGATCCACGGTGCGCACGACGCCGCGGACAGGTGCGAGTAGAGACGCGTTCGCAGGTGGACGGAACGCAACGGAACCCTCCAGAGCGCAACACAGCAAAACGATCCGCCACATTATTCCATGTAGTTCAATCCGGTGCAGAAAACTTTTGGAAACATTACGATCCGAAACGCAGCTTTAAAACGACTTGCGTGAGGAATTGGAGCCGGACTGATCCATGCGTCCCGGTGCGCATCTCACGCGTCTCGGAAATAAACGCATGAAGGCAGGAGGAGAGAAGAGCGAGAACTAAAGTGAACTTGGAGAACAAAACACAAAGTTTCCTCTTAAAAGCACCAGAGAGAGAAAGAGAGAGAGAGAAAGAGTCCTGCCCCTTTGCGCTCGCTCTCCACTCCAGACCTCCTCCTCTCATTCTTTCCCAACTCTCTCTCTCTCTCTCTCTCTCTCTCTCTCTGTTTGTGTTCACTGTACACTGTACAGGTTCATCTTTGTTTGGGGCCAAATGTTTGAAAATGTCCTCACAAACAAGGGCTTTTTAAATCAGCTTCAATTCTACTAATGTCAACAGGTTTCAGTTTTAGGGTATAGAAAACACACCATTACCTTAATATGAAATGTGTGTTTATGTGCAAATCAATGCAAAGTCAAGGAAATACTGTGTTTCTTCATCCTGATGTTCTGTTTGCTTTCTAAAAGACACAAAACTGACTCAAAATCATCATATTGAGTACTTACATCTTCATTTTATAAGAGCTGATAATTGTGACCCTGGACCACAAAACCAGTCATAAGGGTCAATTTTTCGAAATTGAGATTTATATATCATCTGAATGCTGAATAAATAATATTTCCATTGATGTATGGTTTGTTATGATAGGACAATATTTGGCTGAGATACAACTATTTGTAAATCTGGAATCTGAGGGTGCAAAAAAATCTAAATATTGAGAAAATCACCTTTAAAGTTGTTCAAATGAAGTCCTTAGCAATGCATATTACTAATCAAAAATGAAGTTTTGATATATTTAGGGCTTAATTTGTGTATTTGTATGTGTTTTTCAGAACTCAACAATATCCGTCTCCATACACTTTCATTATACGGTACATATAATACACATTTTTCACAGACTGCATTAAGAGAAGTCATCGATTTGATGTTTTTGAGTCATTAAAACAGTTTAATTGTGCAAGATTTGATGCCAATGGCAATTTTGTTTTTAGATTTTCCTTAAAAATAACGACTTAAATTGGTGTCTGTTTCTCACACAAAGCATCATCTGAATTCAGAAGAGCAGAAATATAATGCACGAGTCAAATGCACGACTGTTCTGATGCTTTTGTCAATTGATCTCAAACACAGTCCTCTATTGCGTAACACACTTCTGATGCTATTTGTTACAGATGATGGGATAAATCTTCAATACTGTCCGTCTAATGGGTTTGATGACATCAGAGATTCATATCTGAAGTGTTCAGTTGTCATTATTTGTACATGCAGCATTGGGTGACTCTCGACAGAACATGAGAGAAACGTGACATCATGCAGGGAATCCGCTATACTGGGAAACCCTGTTCAATAGTGCATCAGCCGCCGCAGGCAATGACACCACTGATGCAGAACACTGAGTATTGTGCACACTAGTGAGGGTTCATTCTGCTGTCAGACTCATTCCAGCACTGTGTTATGATGTCATCATCAACAACAACAACAACAGCAGCACAGACAACACTGCACTCTAAAAAATGCTGGGTTAAATACAACCCAGTGCTGGGTAAATATTGGACAGAACACATGCTGGGTTGTTTTCAACCAACAGTTGGGTTAAATGTTTAACCCAACCTTCTGGGCAGTAACCCGACCGCTGGGTCAAAACAACCCAATCACTGGGCTCGTCCATATTTTACCCAGTGCTGGGTTGTATTTAACCCAGCATTTTTAAGAGTGTGGCTTAAAGAGACAGTTCAGCCAAAATCATCATTCTGTCATCATTTACTCTCTCTCATGTTGTTACTAACCTGCAGGACGTTCACAGCCATATCACCCTGCAGCCCAAGACTGGTTGCCCACAGAAGCTAAGCAGGGCTGAGCCTGGTCAGTACCTGGATGGGAGACCTCCTGGGAAAACTAGGTTGCTGTTGGTAGAGGTGTTAGTGAGGCCAGCAGGGGGTGCTCACCCTGTGGTCTGTGTGGGTCCTGACGCCCCAGTATAGTGACGGGGACACTATACTGTCAAAAGAGCACCGTCTTTCGGATGAGACGTTAAACCGAGGTCTTGACTCTCTGTGGTCATTAAAAATCCCATGACACTCATCGTAAAGAGTAGGGGTGTAACCCCGGTGTCCTGGCCAAATTCCCTCCACTGGCCCTTGTCAATCATGGCCTCCTAATCCCCATCCACTTGATTGGCTCTATCTCTCTCTCCTCTCCACCAGTAGCTGGTGTGTGGTGAGCGCACTGGTGCTGTTGTACTGTGGCTGCCGTCGCATCATCCAAGTGGATGCTACACACTGGTGGTGGTTGAAGAGAGACCCCCTCATATGATTGTAAAGCGCTTTGGGTGTACAACAATACACAATATAGCACTATATAAATGCTTCATTCATTCATTCTTCGGTGGAACACAAAAATAGATGTTTAGCACAAAGTTCACGCTGCTCTTTATCATGCAAATATTTGCATGTTCTTCATATTTCAAATTCACTTTCATTACACTCTAAAACATGCTGGGTTAAATACAACCCAGCGCTGGGTAAAATATGGTCAAACCCAGCGACTGGGTTGTTTTGACCCAGCGGTTGAGTTATCACCCAGAAGGCTGAGTTAAACATTTAACCCAACCGCTGGGTCAAAACAACCCAGGTGCTGGGTTTGACCATATTTTACCCAGCGCTGGGTTGTATTTAACCCAGCATGTTTTAGAGTGTAATGAAAGTGAATTTGAAATATGAAGAACATGCAAATATTTGATGCAGGGTAATTATAGTTAAATAAAAAACTAAAATTAATACCATTAAATACATTTTGTTACTGTAAATAAAATAAAATATAAAAAATGTTTTATTATACCTAGTTAACAAGAGAACATTTCAAATTTTTACTTTAGTTTAACATACTTAAATATCTAAACTTAAATAAAAATGACTAAAAACTATAGACGTATATAAAAAAACTGCACTTTAAAAAATGCTGGGTTATACTTGGGTTATTTGGCAACCCAGCGCTGGGTAAATATTGGCCAGAACACATGCTGGGCTATTTTGACCCATGGTTGGGTTAAATGTTTTATTTGTTTTTATTTAAACTAACTATTGTTTTAAAATTATTATATTGCTGGTTTAAAATGGGCTGGAGATTAAAAATCACACACAGAATTACTAGGCAACAGCAATAATCAAAAAATGAACATTTATTATTAAGCAAGAACACTCATGGACAAAATACAAGACAAACTGAATTTATTTGGGTGAATACAGCATCGTTTACAATATTACATACATTTAAACTCGTTTAACAAGCATTTTAGAAATATAAAAAATTAACATTCAAAAGTAGCTTTTTAATTTAAGTGTATTTAAGCATTCTCTGTAATCACCTTTTATTTGGGTTAAAAAAATATTTTTTAGAGTGTACTAAAAATACAAACACATACAATTGAAAATTAAAATTAAAATGATAAAAACTGATTCTAAATGTTAAGAATACAACAATATATATATATATATAAACTAAAAACTTAAACTTTAAAATAAGGAAAATTGAAAAGTTACATGAAAATTAATTAATACTAAAAAATTTATAAAATAAAAAGAAAATGTAAATATTAATAAAAACAATCAAATTATGTCAGCTAGTTGCAAGGCAGTATTTTAATATAGTTTAACTTGATGTACTAAAATTAACTGAAATAAAAATGACTAACAATATATATATATATAACTACTAAAAATTACAAAAACAAAAAAACTAACTAAAATTAAAATTAAAACTGATTCAAAATATGGAAAAAAAACCTAAAATACTAAATATATACATACTAAAATAATGCTGATTTGATGTTTAAGAATCTGAGCTGTTTGTAAGGAAAGTTATACTGGTTTGGAACGACATGAGGGCGAGTAAATGAAGGACGTCGAAGCTTTCAAAGCTGTAGCTTGCTGTCGTTGAGTAACATTATTTTAATTATTGAATAAGGCACTTTCTTCTTCTTCAAACTCACGTATGATGACCTGTGCTTTGAGGTGATGGATAATTCATGCTGCATCCAGAATAGAAGCTCCAGTGTCAGTGACTGGAACAACAGCGTCCGCATGCACGTTCATGTTCACATATCTGACAGATATTCACTATTAAGTGGCATTAAGAGAATATTTATTACATCTTCAGGCGCTCTGGTGGGTTTGCGCCAGCGCTGTCAGTCGCTGGATTTGGGTGTTGTGTAATATGAGTCGCTATTCAAAAAACCGCATGCGGAGCCAAATTGCATTCAGCTTCTCATATAAGAAATGACACTTCATGGATCTCCTGCCCAGTGTTTGTTTACTGGAGCTGATTCACTTCATAGTGTTTCCCAGAGGAGCTGTCAGACACACAGACTACAGTCTCTCTCTCCTCACATACTGTATGTGCATCTGCTCAAACACAGCACACAAAATACTTCAGTCCAAATTAATCAGAAAACCTTCAAAGAAGTCTCTTCTGCTCACCAAGACTGCGTTTATTTGATACAGTAAAATACAGTAATATTTCAGTTTCAAAACAGTTGAGCTGCTTCATATTTTTTTTAACGGAAACCATGATACATTATCATTCAAATTTTTGGGTAATGTAAGAAATTAATACTTTTATTAATCAAGGATGCATTAAATTGATCAAAAGTGCCAGTATAGACATTTATAATGTTAGAAAAGATTTCTATTTCAAATAAATGCTGTTCTTTTGAACTTTCTATTCATCTGTGAATCCTGAAAAATCAAATGTATCACAGTTTCCACAAAAATATCATGCAGTACAACTGTTTTCAACATTGATAATAATCAGAAATGTGTCTTGAGCTGCAAATCAGCATATTATTATGATTTCTGAAGATCATGTGACACTGAAGACTGCAGTAATGATGCTGAAAATTCAGATTTGATCACAGAAATAAATTACAGTTTAACACATATTCACATAGAAACCAGCTGTTTTACATTGAAATAATATTTCACTTTTTTTACTGTATTTTTGATGAAATAAATGCAGCCTGGTTGAGCAAAGGAGACTTCTTTCAAAAAAATAAAAAAAACTTCAGTGCAATGAAAGTGAATGGGGATGAGTGCTTTTGAGATCTGAAAAGGACAAAAAATGCATCATAAAAGTAATATGTGTATCAAGTCTTCTGACTAGTTTGTCTGAGAATCAAACCCCAATTTAAGTAATTATTTTCTGAAAATCTGAAAATGTCATTTGATGTCGTTATACAATGCCTCTTGACACATCACTGAATGCACATTAAATGATTTTAAGTGTGTTGTTTTTATATGGGTACCAACAATATGAGTAGAATATTTCAGGCTAAACTATTCCTTTGAACTATTCCATTCATTCAGACCCCGTGAGCTGTGTTTCTATAGGAGTGTGTGGGAGTTCAGAGGAGAACACTGTGTACATCACACAACGCTGAAGCCCACCTCCTCTTTATGAGCTTTAAACACCACAGCCTTAATCTACTGTTACACTCAAGCTTACTTACCATATGAATGACCTATTACATGTTCAAAATGCATAGATTAATGCTTTTATGTACTGATTGTAAATGTAATGATTTTTTTTGAAAGTTGTAAATAAATTATTATTGGAGTACGTTTTACAACAAAAAAAACTTTCAATATTTCTACTTCAACAAAATTGATCATTTAATTAAATTATACTTGCATTTCTTTGTAAGTATTTATGAAGCTTACTAGTAATTTCTGAGTGAAACTTATTTCATCATATTTAAATTATTTCTGAGTGAAGATTATTACAAAGTATTTTTTTTAGTTTGTTTATTTATTTATTTTTATTTACTTAAATCATTTTTTTATTTTTTTTATATATAATTGCTTGTTATCAGCAATCAGTCCATAAAAGTCATGTGAAATCAATAAATCTGTTCATTTAAGATTCTGGTATTATTGTGAATTATTCATCGGTGATGTTATTTTAAAGAAAAACATGTTTGTCTTCATATTTTTTTGCTCTGCTTTTGCTACTTTAGATAAAAGCATCTGCTAAATGCATAAATATAAATAATATTCCATCAAATGTAAAAACGTTAACCTCTAAAAACTGCAAATCACAACCAATTTTACTTTCAATTAAATGGCCAGGACTTTGATTTATAGAATTGATCCACTGATTAGATGTAAAAGTGTCTGTTTCATACCAGAGCGGAGCTGAACGTGAGTTAATCTACAGATATTTGATCATTAATAAACTTTAACCTCCAGAAGACATCAGCTCAAAAGTAAGACATTTCAGAGGTGGAGCAAGTTATTCTGATGAAAGATCCTGAAAACAAACATGTTTTTCTTTCTAACTGCTCCGTAGTAAAAAAATAATAAAAAAATATTTATATAAGTTAAATAATTAAATAAGTATATATATATATATACTGTATATATACACACACACATATGTATGTTATAAATATATCTATAAAATATATCTGACATACATTTATTTCATGCTAAGTATACTACAAATACATTTTCATATTTATGTACTTAATAAAATGTCCTGCAATTGTACTTTTAGTATAATAAACTGCTATACTTAAAGTCTGCTTAATTGGAACAACTAATTTTGTACTTAATGCACTTTAATTGTGCAGAAGTATTGCTAAAGTTCAATTAAATACATATTTAGTAAATCTGATTGTGCTAAAGTGGAACTATTGCAAGTATACTTCAGGTACACTTTAAATATTTTACATTTAAAGTCCGATATTATTCAAAGATCATACAATCCTCATCAAAACACATTTTAGACTTAATATTAAGAAAAGTGCATTGTGCACAAGTAATACGCCAAATAAAGTTTAATTGTAATTTTTATATCAGTAAGTCTCGAGTTATCTGTCAGTAAATATGTTAATTAGTGCTGTCAAACGATTAATCGTATTAATCGTAATAAACGATTAATTTATTATGTATATAAATCCACACACATACAATATATATATTGAAAATATTTACATGTATATATTTATATTTATATAATATATAAATACTTTTAATATATAAACATAACATTTTTCTTAATTATATACATGCATGTGTTTGTATTTATATATACATAATAAATATACACAGTATTATGTAAAAAAAAACTTTTATTTTGGATGCGATTAATCGTTTGACAGCATTAATGTTAATAGATTTGAACTATACTCAGTATGAAATAAATGTATTTTAAATCTATGATTTTTCCTAGGGCTGTCAGTGCTGAATCTCTCACAATGAGAGCAGGACACATTATATTCAGAGCCGTTCTGGAGTGAATATCAGATGCTTGTTGTTTTTGCTGCGGTTATGATGGAGCTGTGAAGAGGCACCTCTTCTTCTCACGTATCTGTCAGCGGTTTGTGAGAAATGTTGTGATCCTGGAGTCCCGTGGGGTCGGCGGATGTTTGCTCAGGTCGGAGCGATGTGAGAAAGCGCGGGCCGGTGTGTGTTTTGGGTGATGAACGCTGAGGGATCTTTAGAGGTATTGCTGTAACTCACGGCTCACCTTCGGCTCGGGTTTTGACCTGCCAACAAATCTCAAGAGATTGAGATGAGCAAGATGCTTTACTCAAGGCTTTCCCATCAAAACAAGCTTGTTTACGGAGGTTAAGGACATGTCTGTAGTGCATCCACAAAATAAATCATACTGAAACAGCAGAAAGTAGTCTTCTGAGTCTTCTGCTGTCTGAAGTTTTGATGTTTTTGAATGAGATGAACTTATTTAGGTTTTTATCTGGGTTGTTGGTTAACTGCTAACATGAGTGAGAGAGCTTTACACTTTAACTAGTTGCTAGATTCAACTGTAACACTAGTTGTGAAATTAAAATTGTATTATTAAATTGAAAGACTGAATCTTAAATAAATAAATAAATACATACCTAAAAATAAATGCAAAATTCACATTTAATGCATTTCAATATATATCTTTTTTATTTACTACATTTTTTTCTGCCTCTGTATTACTGAAAAGTCTGTGGTCTGTAAGAACATTAATTTTGTGAAAAATTATTACAATTTAAAATAATATATTTGGAAAAAAATTTTTTATTATAACTGTTGAAAACAGTATTTGCTACTTCCTATTTTGGTGGAAACTGTGATTTTATTTAATTTAATTTATTTATAAATAAATATTTTTAGATTTATTTTTGATGAATATAAAGTTCAAAAGAACAGTATTTATTTGAAATAGAATTAAAAAAATCTTTGATCAATTTAATGCATATATATATATATAAAAGAAATCACTGCTTTTTCACATAAAACATGTAAAAATTATGGCATTTTTATAAATGGCCCCAGACTGTACATCAACAAAACAATAAATGTATATATAAATATATTAGTTCTGTAAATTAATTAAAAAAAGTTATTGCACATTTTCTGTATTTGCGATTAATTGCACCTAATATTAAAATGAAAATTTGTAATCATAAATATATTATCACATTGAATCTCCAAATGAATGTAAGAGAACAAGAAAGAATATTTTAAAGTATATTTTAAATTTGTTCAATAGCATCTTTTTACTAAGCACTGTGAATGAAGACCAGTATCACTGTTTTTGCTTTTAATTTTTTTTTTAATATATAGTCATTCAACATTTCAGTAAAATTTCTGCCATCATTTTTAACAGTTAATAGGCCTAAATTGTTATATATCATCATATAAAAATGATGGCATTTACATAAATGGCCCCAGACTCTGCCCAAACATGCTTTCATGCTTTGGCACTGACAGACCAACGTGCAACGGCTGTCGCAGGAGATGTGCTGCTGCTTTACTGTATCAAACACATTACAGCATCAGATATAATCTTCATCCACCGAACACAATAACACACACACGCCATCCGATGCACTCTATATATAGAGCACACACTATCAAAACATGCATATGGACACGCGTGCATGAACACGTGAGCAGACGGCACGCATATTGAGCGTCACACACACACACACACACACACACACACACACACACACACACACACACACACACACACACACACACACACACACACACACACAGAGCCAACAGCACTAAATGATCCATTTATAAAACAAGAGTGCTAAGAGGCTCTTCTAGTTATCATTGTGCGTCCCATCTGTTATGTTCTGTCCCAGCATGCCTCATTCATAATACAAAACCACAGAGGTTTAAGGTATATTTTACATGCTTTACAAACAAATGAGTCCTTTTGCACCACAAGACAAATGATTATTGACAGTGTCAATAAAAAACAATAATCAAGTACACTGAAACCCAATATCTGTCGATTAGGTGTCTGTTTTCAGGGTTCGTCTGATTCTGTCATCTGTTCACTTTAGATGTGAAACTGATATCTTAAATGGTTATTGCATTATTGTAATGACTATATGACAGATTATGAAAAAAACATTATTTAGGCCTACTTTATTAGTTCCATATGCATAAACATTAAAAAATGCTTATGAATAGATAGACAAATGATTTAATATGTTGTACCTACTTCAGCAACATTATATAATTTTTTTTTAGCCTGCAGTCTCTCAAAACCTGTTAAGAACACATATAGGTAATATTTCAACCCAAAATCACAGGAGAAAAAACCCCCAAAAAACATGTTAATTTGGTTTAAGAAAATTAAGACTATTTTTAGGAGCATTACGACTATTTGCATTGTGACTTCTATTCATGAAATTAAACATTTCCACCAAAATTCTTACAAAAACAAATTAAATAGATTAAATAGATCATGTATCTACATAGTATGATATTATTTGTTTATATTATTTTTAATTTTTGTCAATTTTTTATAACAATGAGAGTTACCAAAAACAACAATGAGAATTATGGAAAAAAATTAATTACCAATACAATGAAAACTGCAAAAACCAACAACAAAGTAAAAAGAAAGTTAGAACTATCAAAAATGTCAAAAAAAAAAAAATGAAATGACCAAAGAGCAAAGTAAATGCACTTCAGTAAAGAGAATAATTCATATTTTTGGAGGAAAACATGCCTAATTATCATGAAAACAATGTCATTGTGAGATTGATTTGATCATATTGTTTGAGAAACATTGGTCTATTTTCTCACATCTCATTACAGTATGAGCAAACACTCAGAATAGTCATCATTCCAGTAAAGATCTGATGTTTCACGATCACATCCTGAGCTGACTAACTCTGACTAGCGTATCATAATCAGTAATATGTGACGTGAATCTGAAAACAAACCACTGCACTGGACAAACAAACCTTAACTAACTAATAGACCAGAAGGGAAAACTACTACTGCTTAGACTGCATAATACATCAGTTTTTGAATTGAAAAACAAAAACACAACAAATGTTTTTCTTGAGTTCAGAAAAAGTGTTCAGCTGGTTCATTGGCACTGGATATGGACCGTTGATTGATGTAAAAGTAGAGATATTTCATGCATTTAGAAGATATGCATATGAAGAACACATAGTATATACTTAGATTAACATGGGAGTGCTTGTTATTAAACAAAGAGTTTCTTTTACCTTGGAGACAGTACAGCTTGGTATCCGAGCGAACGCTGGACTCTTTAGATCAGATCTGTTCAGTTTCACTGCTTAAGTGGCCCTTTGGGCTTCTTTGTGCCGAGGTCAGAGGTCAAACACAGAAAGGTGCTCGTCTGTCGGCGGTGAGTCCTGCGCTGGGCGGCACAGCAGATGCAGACGCTGCACACGGGAACACATGAATGGCTTGTTATTCAGGAGCGAGACGCTCGAGACTCTCTGTCTGCGTGAGGGATTTTATTTACCACGAACATAAACAACAGTCATTCAGTTAACAATGAAGCGCGGCTTACAGGACTAGAGAGCTGCTCTGAAACCACACGGATTTGTGATGAAATCTTCTCCATCAACCCTTTTATGAGGGAATGTTAAGCACAAGATAAAGCTTTTGTGTGTGTGTGTGTGTGTGCATTTATATATGCATCTTTTTTATTAACATTTTAACCACTTACAGTACAAAACTAAGTGGTTAAACATTTAAAAATACTTTTAAACAAAATCAAACAAAGCCTGGTACATACAGTACTAAAGAAATATACATGGACAAACGAAGAAAGAGAAAGGATAATCATAATATAATAATAATAATAACAACAACAATTATAATATATCGATAAATAAAAAAAAATCAGATATGCTGTATATAATATATAAGAGGGTTGAGAGTGAATCATAGTCATTTTAGTATTATTTTTATGCTACTAAAGTATTTATATTATTATTTTGTTTTATTTATTTATATTATTATTATTGTTATTATTTTGAATATTTAGATATAAAAATATATGTAGTTTTACAGTGAATCAGGGTTATTTTAGTATTATTTTTAAACTATTATAGTATTTATATTATTTTTTGTTTGATTTTATTATTGTTATTATTTTTATTATTATCATCATCATATCTATTATTATTTTGAATATTCAGATATATAAATATATACACAGTGAATCAGGGTTATTATATTATAGAGAGTTATTTTAGTATTATTTATATACTATTATAGTATTTATAGCTATTATTATTTTGATTTATTATTGTTATCATTTATATTATAATTTCAAATATTCAGATATATAATTATGTAAGCAGTTTCAGAGTGAATATGTGTTTAATATTATTTATATACAATTATATTATTATTTTGATTTATTATTGTTATTTATATTATAATTTCAGTTATTCATATATATAAATATGTAAGCAGTTTCAGATTGAATATGTGTTTAATATTATTTATATACAATTATATTATTATTTTTATTTATTATTGTTAAAATTTATATTATAATTTCAAATATTCAGATATTAAATATGTAAGTGGTTTAAGAATGAATAATGGTTTATTTATATTATTATTTTGAATGAGCTTTTATTTTATATGAATCTTATATACAGTTTATTTTAAATTTCAGTAATTTTTATGTGCTTTTGTCATTTTAATTAGGTTTTTTTATTAGTTTGCCTTTAATTTTTTTTTTTCACTTTTAGTTTTTAGCAATTTTAGTACTTAAACTTATTTCATTTCAGTTAGTTGCCAACATTTCTGATTTTCACATTTCTATTTCAGCTTGAATTGTTGTGGTTGTGCACCTGTTGCAGGGTTCCAGGTGTGTTTGTGAGTCTGTAGACGGCCCAGAGCAGCAGGAGAGACACGGAGGACAGCGTCAGCGTCCAGCCCATCGCCGTGGCCCATCCGGGGGCCTTCACGCCGTTAGCGAGGGTCAGCGGAGACCAGAAGATGAGAGAGAAGCCGAACGTGCCCTGAACACACACAGAGACGGATGAGAGGCTGCTGGGGGTCAATCAGCGTCTGTCATTAGCCTCCAGATCCAGTGACCCACCATGCAGACGACGGGCGTCAGGTAACGCCAGCACAGCCGGAAGCTGCAGAGCGGCTCGTAACCGATCATCACCTTGATGTTGTTACTGAAACGATCCGCACCTGAGAACAGCACAACAACAGATCGTCAGATCAAGAGGCAAAACATGCCCACAGCCATATTTCACCCCAAAAATAAAAAAATATTGCATTGCAAGCACGTTTTTCCCCTGCATAAATACATACATACATATATAATATGTAAATATATAAATATATATATATATATATATAAAACAACAGTTCAATTAAATTTACTTTAATAATACTTTTTTTTCACATAAAATATTTGATTAAAGACTCCAAAAAAACAACAACAACATTATTATCCCTGCAAATAAATAGATAAATTACTTAGTTATAATTAATATATTATAATTTTCTATCTATCTATCTATCTATCTATCTATCTATCTATCTATCTATCTATCTATCTATCTATCTATCTATCTATCTATCTATCTGTCTGTCTGTCTGTCTATCTGTTTTATAAAACAATTGAATTATATTTACATTAATAATAAAAATAATACAAGTAAATATATATTTGCTTTCTATGTTTAAATATCTGAATATAGATTCCAAAAAACAGACAAACAAACAAAAGCTCTTAATGGCCCTAAAAAAAAGTAAAAAAAAAAAAAAAAGTCTTGCGACATTATTAAACACAGTTTCCCCATAGACAAACATAAATATAAATTGTTGTTGAATAATAATGTCTTATCATCATTAAACACATTTTCCCTTCAAATACACTCACGCACACAAACACACACATATTTAACTCATATATAACTGTAAATACAAACTGTATGAAAATAAATAAGACATTTTCCTGCAAAATAGAATTGTTACAATGTAAATAAATCTCATTGTCATTACTGTAAATGTGACCTGGACTGTTACTGTATGTATACATGCTGTCTCTTATCAAAGGTTTAGTGATGGTATCAGATTGTCAGGGAACTATTTAAAGCAGCTATTGATACTGATAAGATATTAATGTGTGCATGTATGTGTGTGTGTGTGTGTGTGTGTGTGTGTGTGTGTGTGTACCGTAGATCCATCCGATGGCCACAGACTGACAGACAGACAGCAGCAGCAGACTGGCTCCACTGCAGGAGAAATGATCATAGATCTGAAACACATACAGGCCTCCCTGAACACACACACACACACACACACACACACACACACACACACACACACACACACACACACACACACACACACACACACACACACAGAGAGTGGACAGTGATACACACACTTTCATCATCAGATGACAGACTGATCTGACTGAACAGGAATAAAGACCTCTGTCTGCTGAAAGGGTCAGATTTCTAAAAGAAGTCTCTTCTGCTCACCAAGGCTGCATTTATTTGATCAAAAATACAGTAAAAATTGTGAATTATTACAATATAAAACAGCTGTTTTCTGTGTGAATATGTGTTAAACTGTAATTTATTTATGTGATCAAAGCTGTATTTTCAGCATCATTACTCCAGTCTTCAGTGTCACATGATCTTCAGAAATCATAATAATATGCTGATTTGCTGCTCAAGAAACATTTCTGATTATTATCAATGTTGAAAGCAGTTGTGCTGCACAATATTTTTGTGGAAACTGTGATGCATTTTATTTTTCAGGATTCACAGATGAATAGAATCCTGAACGCTGGGCATCACTGGGATTCCACTTCGCTGGTTTGAATCCTATCTCACCGGTAGGTCTTTCAGGGTGGCCTGGGGAGGGGAGGTATCCAAAGCACATCAACTGGTCACTGGGGTTCCTCAGGGATCGGTTCTTGGACCCCTCCTCTTCTCCACATACACTACATCACTGGGACCCATCATACAGGCACATGGCTTCTCCTACCATTGCTACGCCGATGACACACAGCTCTATCTCTCTTTTCAACCAAATGATCCAACGGTAGCTGCACGGATCTCAGTCTGCCTGGCGGACATCTCGGCATGGATGAAAGAACATCACCTACAGCTCAACCTGGCAAAGACTGAGCTTCTTGTCGTCCCTGCCACTCCGACTCTACAGCATGACTTCTCGATTCAGTTAGGCACATCAATAATTACCCCATCAACTTCGGTCAGAAATCTTGGTGTAATCTTTGATGACCAGCTGACCTTCAAAGAGCACATTGCAAAGACTGCTCGATCTTGCAGGTTTGCGCTACACAACATCAGAAAAATCAGGCCCTTCCTGACAGAGCATGCTGCACAACTTCTTGTCCAGGCCCTTGTCGTTTCTAGGCTGGACTACTGCAATGCTCTTCTGGCTGGTCTTCCATCAAACACAATCAAACCTCTACAAATGATTCAGAATGCAGCGGCACGACTGGTCTTCAATGAGCCCAAAAGAACCCATGTTACACCTCTCTTCGTCTCATTGCACTGGCTACCAGTGGCAGCTCGCATCAAGTTCAAGACACTGATGCTTGCATACAGAACGACCACAGGCTCAGCACCCTCCTACTTCCACTCACTATTACGAATCTACATCCCCTCCAGAAGTCTGAGATCTGCTAGTGAGCGACGCCTTGTGGTACCATCACAGAGAGGCTCAAAATCACTCTCCAGAACATTCTCATTCACCATTCCTGGATGGTGGAATAATCTTCCCACCCCTATCCGGAATGCTGGATCCCTGTCAATCTTCAAGCAACAACTGAAGACTCATCTCTTTCGGCACTACTTGACTTCATCCTAAACTTGTTCTTAAAAAAAAAAAAAACTTTCCCTTTATCTTTCTCTCCTTCCTTGCTAGCTCGTACTTATTTGAACAATGACTGAGACTTGGTGTTACGAGCACTTTCTCTGTCTGATTGCCTCTTCAAGATGAATCTCTTTATGTATTCCCCAATTGTAAGTCGCTTTGGATAAAAGCGTCTGCCAAATGACTAAATGTAAATGTAGAAAGTTCAGAAGAACAGCATTTATTTGAAATAGAACTCTTTCGTGACATTATAAATGTCTTTACTGTCACTTTTGATCCATTTAATGCATCCTTGATGAATAAAAGTTTATTTATACCAACCCCAAACTTTTGGTAAGATATATATTAGTGGATTTGAGTGAGTGTCTGACCGGCGTCACCATCAGAAGTCCGATCAGGAAGCAGACGGAGCAGACGAGCAGCAGCAGAATCTCACGCCGGTGACCTCTGCGGATGAGCTCGGGATACAGATCCGACACGGACATCATCAGCGCTTCCAGACTGACGAACTGAACACACACACAGACACAGACACAGACACAGACACACACACAGACACACACACAGACACACACACAGACACACAGACGCACACGCGCACGTGCACGCGCGCACACACACAGAGAGAGAGAGAGAGAGAGACACACACACACAGACACAGACACACAGACACACAGACACACAGACACACAGACACAGACACACAGACACAGACACACAGACACACAGACACAGACACAGACACACAGACACACAGACACACAGACACAGACACAGACACACAGACACAGACACAGACACAGACACACAGACACACAGACAGACAGACACACAGACACACACACAGACACACAGACACAGACACAGACACACACACACAGACACACACACACACACACACACACACACACACACACACACACACACACACACACACACACACACAGACACAGACACAGACACACACACACACAGACACACACACACACACACACACACACACAGACAGACAGACACACACACAGACCCCCCCCCCCCCCCCACACACACACAGCCATCAGCACCACTGAACACACAGCAGACTCACCTGAGAGCAGTGTTGGTAACTAGTTACATGTAACGGAATTACGCTATTTTATAATTGCAATTGATGTTGTGTTATGTGTGAAAAAATAAAATAAAAAATTGTTGATAACAAAAAAATAAAATAAATGCAATTGTATTTAGCTACAGTTACTGAGAAAAAAATAAATGTATTAAATTAAATGTAATTAAAAGTAATTAAATGCACACTCTAAAAAATGCTGGGTTAAATACAACCCAGCGCTGGGTAAAATATGGACAAACCCAGTGATTGGGTTGTTTTTGACCCAGCGGTTGGGTTATCACCCAGAAGTTTGGGTTAAACATTTAAAAAAAATTGGGTTGAAAGCAACCCAATCGCTGGGTTTGTCCATATTTAACCCAGCATTTTTTAGAATGCAGTTACTTATGAAAATGTGAATGGTTACAAATCTTTTTTTTTTCTTCTTTTAATTGATGTCTGCACTGCTCTAAAATATGAGACACCAATGTTTCAGGAGTTTAGGACACAGAATACACTCTAAAAAATGAAATTGGGTAAAATATGTGATTACTTGGGTTATCATTTGGGTTAAACATTGCAGCTGACCCAGCATGCAGTTACTTCGATTTAATTGATGTCTGCAGTGACTGCTCTAAAATATGAGACACCAATGTTTCAGGAGTTTAGGACACAGAATACACTCTAAAAAATGCTGGGTTAAATACAACCCAGCGCTGGGTGAAATATGGACAAACCCAGCTATTGTTTTTTTTTTTACCCAGCGTTTGGGTTAAATGTTTAACCCAACCTTCTGGGTAATAACCCAACCACTGGCTCAAAACAACCTAATAGCTGGGTTTGTCCATATTTCACCCAGCGCTGGGTTGCATTTTTTAGAGAGTAGGACACATGCGTATTCGATAACTGTTTTATTTCCTATTTGGGTTTATGTATATGCCTTATTTTTTAAGATTAACTGTTTTTTTCCAATGCATTGTTAGATGCCAGTGTTTGCTGTAATAACTTTGCAAGATTTGATTTCAAAAACAGTATTTAACCTCAGAATAATCTCAAAGTAAGTCTGATTTTGTGGTAGCTGTGGTTTAAAATTAAATGATTATAATCTTAATTCAAGTGATGAAGGATTTTGACAGTAATCAGTGTTCAGTACTACTGTAAGGTTAACCCTGCATGCTTTACATGTTTGAAAATGATTAATAGTTGAAAACAATAGAAATATAGAGAAGTAATCAAATGTAATCAGTTACATTACTTTAATAAAGTAATTGAAATAGTTAAACTATATATTACATTTTAGACAGGGTAACTTGTAATCTGTAACCTATTACATTTCTAAAGTAACCTGTCCAACACTGTCTGAGGGTCAGCACACACCTGAGTGTCCAAACCCAGCATCAGGATCATGAGGAAGAAACACACGGCCCACAGCTGCGGCACAGGCATCATGGACACGGCCCGCGGATACGCTATGAACGCCAGTCCAGGACCTGAATGAGACACTCAGCATACAGATGTATTCACAATAAGACCGGTATAGAGAACAGGGAACAGGGAATGTTCTCAGAACGTCCTGACAAGCTTCTCGAACAAGCACTCTTCCAGTAGAGCGTTCATTCAAAGTTATCTGGCAATGTTCTCAAATTGTTATCACAAATCGTTTATGGAACACTTTTTGGAAACATTTCAGTTGGACAACATTTTATAAACATTACTTGTTTCAGAGAACATTCAAAAGTAACATTCTCATAATGTTTGCAAAATGATACAATGGAACATTTCCTTAAAGGGGTCATGTGATGCGATTTCAAGTGTTCCTTTCTCTTTGGAGTGCTACAAGCTGTTTGTGCATAGATAAGATCCTTTTTTTCTTTTTCTTCTTTTCTTTATTTATAAAGCACTTTCACACAACTACCGCTTGATCCAAAGTGCTGTACAATACAGCTAAAATAAGACAAATAAGAGACCACGAAACATCAACACAATATAACAATACAATTGACACGGCTAGATAAAAGCTATTGATAGAAGATGTTTTTTAAGCCGGCATTTAAATACAGACAAAGAGGACACAGCTCTAATAGAAGCTGGTAATTTGTGCCATAGACTAGGACCAGCAACAGCGAAGGCTCGATCACCTCTGCAATGGAGCCTCGATCTAGAAACAGAGAGGAGACCAAGATTACTGGATCTTAGGGACCTATTTGGTTTATAAGTAGAGATTGCCTCAGAGAGGTATGGGGCTTGGTTTTGCAAAGATTTCAAAACAAAAGTTAAAATTTTATAAGAAATAAGAATTGGCGAGATGTGGTCGAACCTTCGTCTGCCTGTCATCAATCTTGCAGCAGCATTTTGGACCATCTGTAAACGCATTATAGAAGACCCTGAAGTTGCAAAGACTAAAGTCTCAAAACCAAAGAGATATTCTTTATAAAAGTTAAGAAACAAACACCTCATTCAAACACGCCCCCACACGTCTACGTCATGGTGTGCAAAACACCGCCCAAACGTATACGCAAAGAAAGAAGGCGGAGCTATTATTGTCGCTGTAGTATTGTTGCTGCCGCCGGCGTCATGTTCTGGAGACGCTGTGTTTCGTTGTGAAAGAGAAACTACTTTGTTTGGGCTTCCAAAAGAAGTACACAACTAGAAATCAGTGGTTAAGTTGTATTTACAACACTGTTCCAGAACAGTTCAACCCAAATATTGGAGTGTGTGCAGCGCATTTTACGAAGGACTGTTTCCTGAACCTGGAAGAGTAGCCTACAATGCTGGCTGCACAAAGACTGTTTCTATAAAGTGGAGCAATTCTAACTTTGCTTCTGACTCACAGCCTGTAAGTATGTTTTCTTATTTAAAGAATTTGTCGCTGACGATTCAAACATGAGTTTTGAGCTGTGTAGACTAGTGCTTGCTGTTTGTCGTTTCTCCGATCACAAATGCAGACAAAAGACCGTATGAGTCATTATAATCAGTAATTATGTCCCCACTGGATGCAACAAATGCCTCGTTTATAATGGGTTTTATTGTTTTTGTGTCGTCGGCATCACAATATGGTAAGGGGCGTAACATTTCCGTCTCATGCTTGAGGTATTCGGCCAATCACAACGCACTGGATAGCTGGCCAATCAGAGCACGCCTCGCTTCTCAGAACGATGAGCTTGGTAAAAATCGGCGTGTTTCAGAAAGGCGGAGCATAGAGGAGCAACAATAATGTACATTATGTGGAAAATAATGTGTTTTTTGAACCTTAAACCGCATAAACACATTGCATTACACCAAATACACAAAATAATGTTCTCTTTTAGCAACGTCATATGACCCCTTTAACATTCACATAACCAAGAAAAAAATGCCATTAAAACATTTTAAAAACTGGACATTTAGAAAATCTTCAGAAATAACAGTTTCATAACTTAATATTTTTGATAGCTGGGATTGTCTCAAGGTTAACTGAATGTTTGTTCAAAGTTATCTGGTCTTTAGTAATGTTCTCAAAAACATTAGCATAAAAAATATTTATAAATTGCAATATTTTTTGAAATGTTTTAGTTCTTCTAATATTTTTTGAAATGTATCTACTTGTTTCAGAATGTTCAGAGAACATTCAAAAGTAACATTACCATGTCTGTAAAATGATACGATGGAATGTTCCCGTAACATTCAGATGACCAAGAACATTTTTTTTTAAACATTTAAAAAAACTGGAAGTCCAGAGAACATTCAGAAATAACTTTTTTTTATTTGTATTTTTTTTTTTTTTAAATAACTTTATGGGAACATAATGAAGTTCTTAGAACATATTTTTGTTGGCTGGAATGTAGGCTCTTATGATATCCATCAGAACGTTTCTCACCGGACTGCACCACGTCTGTGATATCCACACCCTGCTCCTGTGCCATGAAGCCGAGCACAGAGAAGATGGTGAATCCTGCGATGAAGCTGGTGCTGCTGTTGAGGAGACACAGTCTGAAACAGTCCCTGAAACACAAACCCATGCATGTTCATTACTGACCACACGCAGCGGATGTGAGGGAATAACATGCACTGATGCACCAGATCTAACTAAAACTATCATAACAAATATTCATTCAAATAAAGCTGAAATAGAATAAAATATAAATATTAGACAATAACGTAATTAAACTAAACCAAAATTACAATTTAAAATAAAATTTATCCTAAAAGTGAAATGAAAACAATGTAGAAAATTTTAACAAACAAAAAATAATAAAAATTTAAAAAGCACAGCAAAATTACTAAAAATTAAAATGACTGAAATGCTAATTCAAAACTATAACAGTATAAATAATTCTAAAATAACACTGCACCACTGTAGATACACATGCAACATCAGCATTAAGAGTTTGATTCCCAGGGAATGCATATGTGAGAATATGAATATGAATATGAATATGAATGAATATGAATGCATATGTGAGAATATGAATATGAATATGAATGCATATGTGAGAATATGAATGCATATGTGAGAATATGATATACAATTACTGCAATGTAAAGCGCTTAGTAAATACATTTAAATGAATAAATCCAAATCAGTGTTATTTTATTATCACTGAGATACTATTACAGTGTTTTTGTAATATTTTGAATCAGTTTTCATTTTTATATTTTATGTATTATTTATTTATTATTATTTTTATCTTAGATAGTTTTAATAATTTTTTTTATTGTTGTGTTTTGTTGTCATTTTTAGTAGGTTTTGTTTTTAAAATGTGTCAAAATAGTTTTTAATTTTTTATTTCAGTCTTATTTGTAGTTGTTTTAGTTGTTGTAGCTTGTTAGTTTTATTTATTTATTTTATTTCAAGAAATGAAAATGTTTTTTTTTTAAGGTTTTAATTTCAGTTTCAGTTTTAGGTTTAGTTAACTATAATAACCCTGATCCAAAGAGTAGTGAATAGTTGCTGTTAATGTCATGTTGACTCTGAATGTGTAAGAGGAAGGACTCACTTGTAACAGTCGTTGTTGAATTTGTTGTAGCTGCCAAGAGCCGTAAGACTTCCCAGACAAATGCCATATGAGAAGAAGATCTGAGTCCCAGCGTCCATCCACACCTTCAGAAGAGAGAGAAACACACAGCCTGGGCTTCATGCTGAGCATATTAGTAAAGATTTCACTATATACTTTATCTCTGGCTTTTTACAAGCAGCCTCACAAAGAAACTCGTCGCAGACAGTCACTGTTTAAAGAAATCCTCTCCAGTTCTTTCTCTGCAGACTAAAAACTGAACAAAGCAATAACAAATAACAAATCAAATGCAAGATGATAAAATCGAGCTGAAACAGCATGTGCTCTTCATGTTGGCTGCATATACACTTTTATTCCATTTTCAACAAAAGTTTCAGGACTCTATAATGTCAAGTGAAAGGTAACTACCTGATTATATGTGAGAGAACATGTGAGAGGCTTGGAAATATATATTTTTAAATCTGAAAATGATTTAAAATGATACATATTTATAAAAAAGTTTTTTTTAATGGTTTTAAGAATCATACAAATATCAAATTATACATTATTTTTAAAATAATTTGAACAAATATTGATTATATGTCAAACAAAACGGACTTCTTGATTATTATTCATGCACATGTGTGTTAGTGGAGATGAATGCATGTTGCACGTGTTTGTTCAGATGTGCAGGAACGGTCAGGTGTGTTTCCAGGTGATCATGTGACGCTGTGGTACCTGTGGGTCCATCAGCCGCGTGTGATTGGGTTTCAGGTAATAAATGATCCCGTCCACAGCACCGGGGAGAGAAACACCACGAACCAACAACACCAGCAGCATCACGTACGGGAAAGTGGCTGTGACATATACAACCTACACAACACACAACACACACAACACACACAACACACACACACACACACACACACAACACAACACAACACAACACAACACAACACAACACAACACAACACAACACAACACACACAACACAACACAACACAACACAACCTACACAACACAACACAACACACAATGTGTTAGAACTACATTCATACAGAGTTAAATGCACATTTCAGAAAATGCACAACCTGATATAAAATAAATCATAAATACATTCATATTAAAATGAAATGTGATTATTTGCTTAATCAATTAATAATGCCATGCCAGCAACCACAAGTATGGAGGAATTTAACAAACTAAAATGAAATAAATAAATATATACTGAAACTCTTACATACATCATTGAATGTTGATGTAAATAAATGAACAATGAAATGTGATAATAAATAAGGTATGAAATATTTTTCGACGTAAAAAAGGAAATATGCCTTAATGTGAAAATATTCATGAAATACACATTGAAAAAAATGTAGAGGGCAATAAAACAAAGCAATACATCATAAAATTAATAAACATATAATGACGTTGTACTCAGTAAATACAAGCATACCAACAAGTGAGTAAAAATTAAATGCAACTTTACCTGAAATATGACATAACATATGCCTTAAAGATGAATATTGTCACACCTATTTTAAATGAAAATCTAAATCAATATATTTCACACCTTATTGATTTTTTTATGCATGCATGCTAGTTTCAATGCACTTTTATAGTTTTATTGCAACATTTCATGATGTATTTAATGAATTATTTATATATTTATTTATTTATGCATACATACATGCTTACATTTCAATGCCATTTGTTTTTATTGCAACATTCCATGTCACATTTATTTATTTATTTACTCACTAACTTATACATTCTGATATTTCAATGCACTTTTGTTTTCATTGCAACATTCTGTGATGCATTTAATGATTTATGTATTCATTTATGCATACATGCATGCTTACATTATGCACTTTATTTATTCATTCATTCATTCATTCATTCATTCATATTTCAATGCACTTTTATGTTTCCATTGTGACATTCCATGATGCATTTAATGATTTAGTTATTTATGCATGCATGCTTACATTTCAATGCACTTTTATGTTTTGTTTGCAACATTCCATGATGCATGCAATGATTTATTTATGCATTTATTTAATGTAGTTTGTTAAATACTTCTATTAAATGAAAACACTTTACAAAATTTACATTTTTTTTTAAAGTTTATATTCTTCGACGAGTCGAAGCATCACAGTCTATTAAAATATGCCTCAGATTTATTGCACTCTGGCATAAGGTGTATAAATGGAGGATCTCCTCTCATGTTATGGTATGAAAACACCAGCAGCGCTCTCTATTGTGTGAAGCGTTTACCTTGCCGGTGGATTTGACTCCTTTCCAGACACAGAAATAGCAGACGATCCACACGAGCAGCAGACACAGGGCCAGACGCCAGTTCACCGAGCCCAGACGATCCACACGAGCAGACAGATCCAACACCTCACGCCTGGAGAGAGACACACACTCACAAACACACCAGCAGACCCTTCAAATCACTGCCACGCATTCATACCAGAAACTCACTCCCAAAACTCAATGACCGGAGACGTGGCGCTTTCAGAGAGATCGCTCATGTTGTGTCCATCAAACCCCACGCAGGAGTCTAGAGGAGACACAACAACACATTTACACTCATGTACCCGTCTGTCTCAGTGTTTATACTCTCAAAGTCACTTTGGATAAAAAAAAGATCTGCTGAATGAATGCATGTAAATCTAGATGCACGTGCTGTCAATGTTAGATTGAAGAATCTAATGGTCCAAATTTGTCTCAAATTGCCATTGTAATGTGGAAAAATCTGTGTGGAATAAGTCTTTACAAAACCCCGGCCTTAAAAACATGTTAGCCAATCTGATGCCAGCAAACACAATGACTGACAGGTAGAGAGCATTTCTGATTGGCTAAAAAAAACAAAAACAAAAAAAAAATACCAAAACAAAACCCCACCCCTGTGACAGAGACAGGTGAGATTTTAATTGCATTTGTCAGGTGATAGTGACATTTTATGAGTAAATAATTATATATATATATATACACACACATACATACATACATACATACATATATACATACATATATATATATATATATATATGATTAGAGCTCCTTTGAAAGCATATCTGCTTAACTATACCATAAAGACTCAATGGTTGAATATATATTATATAGTGTAAGTTATAAGTATAAGTTATGTTAAGTTATGTAAATAATTTTTAAATTAATTTATAAATATATCAATTATTTTATTAACTAATTAATTGTTTCAAAACTTTAAATTATTGTGATAAGACTATAAAGAGTCAAATTTAGATTAAAAATCTAAATATTTTGTGTTATATAATATTTGATATATATATATATCCCATCTTTTACGCTACATAATAACATTTTGGGGTCTAGAATTTTTTTTTTTAAATGTCAATGTCTTTTCAATTCATTATTATTATTATTATTATTATTATTATTGATTAATTTAATAATTATTATTTTAGTAATAATTATACATATTTGCTATTTTTTGTTAATATTAATTATTTTTCACTTGTTTTTATTTTAATGTAAAATGTGTTTTTTCTCTATTATGTTTTTTTATGTTTCTCTGTGTTAATAAATGTATGTAATTCAAATTTCTAAATATTTTGTGTTTTGTGAAGTTTATATGTATCCCTTACTCCACACAAAAACTTTTAAAAATACACTTAAAAGGTCATTTAAAAAACGAACAGACGTGGATTAATAGAACACACAGATTTGTTGCTGTAGAAAGAGCTGGAGGAGTTGTTGGCGTGTGTTGTGTGATGTGCTCGATGGGTGGGGAATGAGTTCAGTCCTGAGTGTCAAGATGTTTGGATAATGGAAATGAACTGGGCCAAAACTCAGCCTAAATGTTGGCCCGCTGCACACGGATGATGTGAGCGCACTGGAGGAACGGCCCGGATCTGCAGGGACGCTGATGTACGGTGTGTGTGTGTGTTTCACACCTGTGTTCCAGGTGTTGTTGCAGTGTGACCAGGGAAGCTGTGTCTGGAAGCTGCTGCACAGGTAGAAAAGAGCCCAGGCCAGAATAATGATATAATACACACAGCTGTGTAAGATCATCATCTGACTGGCCAAACCCAGACCTGAAACAACGAGAACACATCACAAATAAACTAATTAAAAAAATTATAACGCACAAACTCAATTTCAAAACAGAAAGTTGCATTCATAACTAAAATCTACATTTTGGGCCTGTGTACCAGATTTATGTAGTCATGTGACCACATAAATGCATCATGTGATTGATCAGACTGCATCGAGTATAGAAAATGTGGATGTGTGAATGAGATGTGGAACATTTTCTGTGAACATTAACGGAAGTTTAGGTCTGTTTTTATCAACAGAGTTATTATTATTAACTAAACCTAAAACAATCAATTTTACTGAAATTAAATATATGAAGAATTTATTTGCAAAAACAGATAATTCCATTTTTGAAAAATGTTCAAAAATCATGTTTTTTTTATTATGTTATCATGTTTTTATTGTGTTTCATTGTGTTAGTTACTTAGTCAAAATTGCAATTGAGATTAATTGGAATGCACAATGGATTTTTGAGTTATCTGCAAATGAACTCTTCATATGTAACTTGTAAACTTATTTTAATTTCAGGTAGTTGCCAAGCCAAATTCATTTAGCTTAACTTGAATTACTAATAAAGCAACCTAAAACTAACCTGAAATTAATGAAATTAAAAATGAAATTAATTAATTAATTAAACTACACAGACAAAAAAAAAAAAAGTAATCTTAAAAACACTAAAAACACACAACAAAATTAAAACAAATTTAAAATTAAAATGAAAAGAGAAAATATAAAAATAAAACTAATTCAAATATTAGTATATTAATGACACTAAAATAACAGTCACTCAAAGCATCCTTAAAATAAAATAAACTTAAATAACACACACACACACACACACACACACACACACACACAGATAACACACACACACAAAATAACCCAACTGCAGTTTGATTGAGATTAATTGGAATGCACAATGAAAAAAGTTAGTCAATGAGTATAAATGAACTATATATATATATATATATATATATAATAGAAGTCTTGGAGTCATATAGACTTACATTCTCCTAAACATCTTCAAACAAAAGTCAAACAGGTTTGGACCGTCCTGAGGGTCAGTAAACGATGAGAAGATGTTCATATCTGGATGCAGGACTACTTTAAATGATTCAAACCTGCGAACAGCGGGCAGATTTTCATCCAGGCGCTGACTCCTCCCAGACTGGTGAACTGACCCAGAGCCGTCTCCAGCAGAAAGAGAGGAACGCCACACACCAGCAGGAATAACATATACGGCACGAAAAACACACCTGAGACACACAGAGACAGACTGGAGGATCATGGGATGTCATGAACAACACACACAACAGCACAGGAGTCACGCAGATAAACTCAAGCCAAGACACAGGTATTTCTATACTGCTTTATACAATACAGATCGATTCGAAGCAGCTTCACAGAAGCAAAGAGAGAAATAACAGCATTAATGTTGCAAAATTCAGCAATTATGAAACAATGCAACACAATTTCAGTGTAAAGCAGCTATACAGAAGATAATAGAGTAATTATTCAGATTGATTCAGTTCAATTATGAAACAAATTCAATTCAGTTATACAACAACTGAAATATAAAAAAAACTAAATGTAATTTTTTATGGTTGTGCTATTTTAGTACTTAAATATACTATTATAGCACAAAAAATTTGAATTAGCTTTTATTTTTATATTTTCTGTTTTTATTTTAATTTTAGTTTCCGTTTTAAGTAATTATATAATTTGGTCATTTTTACAATAATTTTACATACATAATTTTTTTCTCAGCTTATATGTATATACGTATATTAGTGCTGTCAAGCGATTAATCGCAATTAATTGCATCCAAAAAGTTTTTTTGTTTGCATAATATATGTGTGTGTACTGTGTATATTTATTATGTATATATAAATACAAACACATGCATGTATATATTTAAGAAAAATATGTTATGTTTATGTATTAAATATATTTATATATAATATAAAATATAAATATATAAATGTACTAATATATATCCATAAAATACAGATTCAAAGCAGCTTCACAGTAAAAAACAGGAAAATAACAGTGTTAATGTTGCAAAATTAATCATTTATGAAATTAATTTAATCTATGAAGCAGCTCTCTACAGAAGACATTATTCAGATCGATTCAGTTCAATAACAGTGTGGATGAAGCAACTAAGATATACAGTATAATGACGAAAATGCTGTAAAAACCTAAAAACAGTTCAGAATTCAACTATAGTGATTAGGCTGTAATTTATTTATTTATTTTAATTTTAAAGTAAAATTCTTTTTTTCCCTCTTTTATGTTTATGTGAGTTGTTAAGCTGTATGCAAAGACAAATTTCGATAATAAAGAAGATTTTGTGTTTTGAGATGTTTATTTGTACTGAATCTTTTACTCTACAAAATGTCTTTTAAATAGGATTTGCATGTATACACCATACAAAATATAAAGTGTACTTTATATGGACACTGTATGATAATCAAGCATGAAATGAATATTGTAAACTAACTCTCACCTCCTCCGTTCTTGTAACACAGATACGGGAATCGCCAGACGTTACCCAGACCGATGATCTGTCCAGCAACAGCCAGCAGAAACTCTGCTTTACTGGCCCACTGACCGCGATCCTCCGCCTGACCTTTGACCCTCTGTGAACACATGACGGCTGCAGCAGACGCAGACGCAGACGCTCACAGAAGCAATGCAAAGGGACAGTGCATGACGTCAATGTCATGTCGCTGTAGTTTAATGCTCTGCTGGCCACACGGATCACATTTATCATCTGGGCTCATGTGTGTGTGTTACCCAAGACGTTTAGGGAGGAGTGTCCCTAAATAGGCACCAGTGTGAACAGCACATTCCTCAGGAGTGGCTGCTGTCATGTAAATAGACTGTTAGTCCAACTTTTCAAAAATCAGACTGTTGCAATTTTACTTTGACTAAAGGGTTTACAGACATTATAAAAAGTAAAATTATTACATGCATGCATTGCATTGTTGAAAATTGAATTGCAATGCATAATTGAATATTTGCAATCACATTATCAATGCTGGTTAGTTCAATGTTTCAAAAACTGGACTAAGTGTGATTTTACTCTGACTAAAGTGTTTTCATGACTTATCAAAAAGACAAAGTATTGCATGCATAATTATATGCATAACTATTTAAGATTGTATAATTTAACGCCAACGCATAATTGAATATTTGCAATCGTATCAAACTTTTTACAAATCGAACTAGTGTGATTTTACTCTAATTAGTGTTTACACAACATTATAAAGAGACAAATTATTGCATGCATAAATATATTCATAAAAGTTTGACTTTGCATAATGTAACACCAATGCATAATTGACTATTTGTTGGATTAAATACACATTAATATGTTTAGATGCTGGACAAAGCCAAGTTATAATCACATTTTAAAAGTCAGTCTAATTTTGCTCTGACTAAAGTGTTTGCACAACATATTAAAAATACATTATATCAGTTTATAAACAGTTTATCATGGCAAACAATATACAGGCATATTAACTTCTATCACCAAAGTATTTTTTTTTATAATTATATATGAGTCAAAGAAGCAATGTCCCATTTTGGTGTCTACATCAAATTAAATTTACAAAAGTGATTAAATATACATCGGAAAGCGTATTAAATGCAAGTAAAGTGTCTACTTTAATGTTTCACATAACTTTTTGTGAAAATAAAGCGTCAACTTATGGGTGAATTAATGTTGATTATCATTCAGTGTAACATATAAAATCTGATTTGAGAAAAGAAGGTCAGAATTATGAGATTTAAACTCAGATTTGCAAGAAAAAAAAGCCTGAATTTTGCAGAGTAAACTCAGAATTGCATGAAAAAAGTCTGAATTGCGAGAGATTGCAAAAAAAGGCTTTTTATTTGTTTATTTATTTAAAATCCCATTTCCATAAAAATATCTCTTTTGTGTTTCGAGCCATTGCTTTGGCAAAGCAACAGCTAATTAAGTATAAATGAACTGAAAAAATAACTGATATACTTATTATGAAATATTAATTTTTCATTTACAACATCTAATATATTACTGTACTGGGGATAATGATAGTTTAAAATAAAAATATTCAGATTGTTTGACCAGTGTGAATGTGATGTTCAGGTTGAGATGAGGTTAAAGCTCACTTTAAAGTCCAGGTTGGAGTCCATGCAAAGGCTTTTTACTGTTCAATTTGGTCACTTAAAAAGTCACTCTTAATTTTGCTTTCAAACTGCACAGATTTACTGCACCAGATATGTTGCATTTAACTTTATATAGGTTTCAACGGAGATTTAAAACATTTCAGTAGTGATAAACAGTTAGTCAGATCTCGTATTATTATTATTTTTACCTGTTGCCAAATAGACACTGATGTACGGAAGAGGATTAGGAGCAAGCAATAATAAAAGAACAAAACCATCTCGAGATTAAAGTCATTATAATGCGAGATTAAACTCGTTAAATTTAGAAAAAATGTCTAAATAAAATGTTGAGCATAAACTAATTAAATTTCAAGAATAGAAAAGTCGTTGTGTTTCGAGAAAAAAACTCATTAAATTTTGAGAAAAAAAGTTGAAATAAAATGTTGAGAATAAACTCATTAAATTTAGAAAATAAAGTCGTTGTTTTTCAAGAAAAAACTCTTAAATTTCTAGAAAAATTTAGAAATTAAATTTTGAAAATAAAGTCATTGTGTTTCAAGGAAAAATACATTTTGAGAAAAATGTCGAAATACAATGTTGAGAAAAAACTCATTAAATTTTGAGAATAAAGTCATTGTGTTTAGAGACATTTTTTTTACATTTTGAGAAAAATGTTTAAATACAATGTTGAGAAAAAAACTAGAAACAAAATGTTGAGAATAAACTCATTAAATTATGAAAAAAAAGACGTTGATCGGGTCGATAAAATACTGTCATTATGTGTGACATTATTATATTTTAACACATGATAAAAAATAATTAAACTTTAGTGTTTTGTTTCAAAAAGTCGTGCATGCAAAGGGAAAAATACAGCTTGTACGAGAAGCCAAAGACACAACGACGGGATGAAACAGCGCGAGATGAACCTCTGTGTTTGAGATTCATCGCTGTCACATGATCTTGTGAAGTCTGATTCATGTTAGTGACCAGTTCGTTTGAACGATTCACTTCAGTGAATCAAATCCAAAGGGGATTAACTGACTCGATTCAATCACGTGAAATAATATTCATTAAATATAGCCTAGCTGCTGTTTTCTATCAAGTTACATTGTTTACGTTTCAATTACAAACTTTTTTCAAAAGTAATCCTTTGAATCGGTTTGACCGATTGTTAAAAGAACTGATTAAAAAAAGACTCGTTCAGCAATCGGATTTAAATTACACTTCCTGAAAACACACAGCAAGTACTCCCCAAATACCTCACAACACCAAAGAAATGAGATCTTATTGAAACAAAGTGAGCTACAGAAGAAAAATGAAGTTGAATTATCATTCAAATGATTCAGTGCTGATTAGCGGCGGCCAAACGGGTCAGAGTTCCACAGACTAATTAGACGGGATGTTGACTTAGTAGGAGTGACTGCTTTTCTCTTTCCTTTCATCACATCTCTGATAATGTATCCCAGAGAGAGACACTGGAGCCCACACCCTCACCTGAACACAAGCATGCAGTGATGAATGAAGTCTGAACAGATTCATCCGGATTGACGTCAGCATCGCAGCTACAGTATGCTGTGAATTATGAATTATGGCCTATTTAAACCAGCTGTGACAATATTAACTGCCAGACGTGATTGTTTTAACGGACAGGTTATGTAATCACATCACAACAAATCTGAGACAATAGCTCGGTGTTTCTGCACAGCTGCTTTTAATGCAGGCCTGACAAACTCAACCTAATATTTATAATAAAGAAACTCCACCAAATATCACATCAGTTCAGCAAATGCACTTGGTTCATCAGCCCAAATCACCTACTGCTATGCAATAAAATTATTATTAAAGTGTTGCAAATAAAAAATAATGTTTATAGTATTAAAATAACTCTTTTGAATCAAGCTGAAGTTGTGATCTGATAATTCACATCATTAATTAATGTAAATAGGTTTTTATTTATTGTTTTCTAATATTATTTAAAAATAGTTCACTAAAAGAAATACTGAAACTAATATTAAATATTATTAGTTATATATATATACTGTATATATATATATATATATATATATGTGTGTATATATATATTTAATATATATATATATATATATATATATATATATATATAAACCAAAAGCTATTAGAAATGACAAAAACATACAATAAATTTACTAAAATTTTTACTAAAAATTAAATGAAAACAGAAAATCTAAAAATTGTTTCAAAATATTAATAAAAATATATCAGTATCCCAATAATACTAAAATAACAGTGAGATTTACATAGAAAACATGAAGCTATTTTAATAATATTTCACAATTTTTACTGTATTTTTGATCAAATAAATGCAGCTTTGGTGAGCAGTCTTTCAAAAACATAAAAAAAAAAATCATAATTATTTTGAGCTTTTATATAATATACACATGTATATACTATATAATAGAGCCAGATAAACTAATAATAATTTCAAATTTACTAAATTTCTTTCCAGTAAAATATATACACATGCAGGTCACCTTTCGCCAGTCTATTGGGTTTTTACAGATGTAACCAACAAACTTGTCACATTCCCATGGTGCACCCCTGCCAGGTCCTAACAGGCACTAGTGTGGACTCAATAAGTCAGACGGTTTAATGAGGAAACGCTAATCACAGCCAGACCACAAAATCCACTAATCAGCTGCCGGACGAAGCGACTGTACGGAGGTGTAACAGTGAGCAGCGCTCAACGGTGAGAAGTGCACTTTATAGACGACTACTGTGATTTATTCTTCACTGCATCGAGCTGAAATCTGACATTGTTCCAGCTAACAGGCAATGCTCTCGCAACTTTTATTAGCATAAAACTTCAATTAATGTTTATGGAAGGTTCTTATACATTTAATCGAATTGAATTTATGTTTATATAATCTATATTCTAATCTATTTTCCCTGTGTTTCCTTCGTGCTGTGTGAGCTACTGAAATGAGATGCACTGTGAAACAGCCAATCAGAGCAGAGCTCAACATTGAGCCGCACTGTGAAACAGCCAATCAGAGCAGAGCTCAACATTATAATTCATGACCCTTCCAAATAAGGTAATAACAGACCGTTTCATTCTGGGGAGAAATCCTAGGGTTGTAAATGCACATGTAAAACTGTTTCTGGAGAATTTTTGCCCTTACCTAAGCCACATACCTTCTATGTAGATATCAGAGAACAATTTAAAATATTGTATCAATGCATTCTATGGCACCTTTAAAGCTCATCATGCAGTTTATGGGTGCAAACAATGCTCAAAATGACTGAGAAACTTCAGACATATATTGATAATAGAGCAAAATATTTGACTTCTGAAGGATGAGCAATGCTTTCTGTTTCAGCCAACACAAAGAATCGTTTTAGATCCCACGGTTCATTCATTCATGTCAAGAAAAGCCCTTTATGGCCATATAAAAGAACGATTATTGTGCTGCTGAACAGTGAGATAATGACATAACGATACTGGTTATGATAAACAGAAAACTGACATTCCTGGAAATCTACAGATCCTGAGAGATGGAAGACTTTATAAGGCTTTTCACACTAAAAAACATGCTTTTTAGCCCCAGCTTAAGTCTGTTTCACATTAGTCATTTTAAAAGTTTTTTTTAGTTATAAAAAAAATATTTTTGAAAGTTCTCTGTAGGTCCATTTAAAAAAAAAAAGTTTTAAAAACTTTTTTCATCGTTATCCAGCTAACGAAAATATGTTTTTAAGAACATTTTGATAACATTCTCATGGAGTTATGAAAATGTTATTTCTGAATGTTCAAAACTTCCAGTTTTTTGAATGTTTTGAAAGTGTTTTTTCTTAGTTATGCAAACGTGAAGCAAGACATATTCAAGACATGACACATGTCATGAATATGAAGTTTTTTTATGCATGTTTATGACAACTGTCATTAAGTGTCATTTGCTCAGTTATGTAATTTTTAATGCAAAGATGACATTGTTTGAGATGTCTTTGTTATGGGCTAGGGTTAGGGGTAAGGGTAGGGTTAGGACAAATAATGTCATCTTTGCATTAAAAATGACATAACTGAGTGAATGACACTTAATGACAGTTGTCATAAACATGCATAAAACCTCCTTCATATTCATGACACGTGTCATCTCATGATTATGAAGGTGTCATGTCAGTCTTACGCACACCCCTGCAAGTAAAGTGTTACCAAAAATGTTAAATGAACTAAAACATTTTAAAAAGTTTCATGAATGATGTATGAATAATGATATTATTTTGAGAACATTAAATACCAGAAAACTTTCAATGTTACTGGAAGAACGTTTGTTCATCACTTTGAGAGAATCCCAGCTAACAAAAAAATGTTCAAAGAATGTTTTCATAGCATTTTCATTAAGTTATGAAAATGTAATTTTTGAATATTCTCACAAGGTTAAAAATGTCCAGTTTTTAAAATGTTTTAATAATGTTTTTTCTTGGTCATCTGAATGTTATGCGAACGTTCCATTGTATCAGTTTTCAAACATTATGAGAATGTTACATTTGAACGTTCTCTGAACATTCTGAAACAAGTGTTAACATCTAAACCATGTCTGCAAGAAAGTTCCATGTATAAATAATGCTTTTGTGCATTTTGAGAACATGTTTAATGACTGGATGACTTTAAGCATTCTATTAATGTTATGGGAAGAACGTTGAAGGAACCTTGCCAGAACGTTGGCAGCGTTGCCCTCATTAAATATTCATGAGCTTTGTACAGTCTCAACTTAAGGGTCAGAGAGAGTGGAACATAGTTGTTCAAAACTGTGTGGCACAAAAACCTAAATAACATTACAAGTTAACCTCAGAGGGAAAAATAGCAATAAATAAAAATATGAGTCACAGAAAGAGGAAGAGGAAAAAGCTGTATGCTGAATACATTAGAGTGCCAAAGCCAAGGAGCTGTATCAGCAGTCTGGAGAGAAACACATGTGCTGGAGTCCAGATTACATCATTCTGTGGCAAACCGGTGCATAACATAAACATAAACCTCAGATATAACTCCACATATGAGATCCATTACAGTATAGAGACACAGTCAGGGCACAAATTCAGTGTGAGCGTTTGTATAACATCTATATGGCTGTAATTAGAGTCGTATATAGAGTCGATGATGGAAGAATTGTGTCAGCTGGTGGAAAGACAAAATGATATCATGAGATAGACATGATATAAAATAACTCATTATGTGATAGATGTCTGTTACACTGAGTGATGCTGAAGCTGATGTACAGGAAACATTCTCAGAACATTGTGTCAAGGTTCTCTTATAGTTATGAACAAACGTTCTTCCAGTAACATTAATAGAATGTTTGTTCCAAGTTATCTGGTCTTTAATAATGTTCTCAAAACATTTGCACAAAAACATCATTTATATATTGTTCATGGAACATTTTTTTCTGAAACGTTTATCTAATGTTTTTCAAATGTATCTACTTGTTTCAGAACGTTCAAATGTAACGTTCCCATAATGTTTGCAAAATGATACAATATTCCCTTAACATTTACATAACCAAGAAAATAGATTTCAAAAACTTTTTTAAAAAACTAGACATTTTGAACGTTCAGAGAACATTCAGAATTAAAATTTTCATAACTTAATGGGAACATTAACAAAACGTTCTTAGAACATGTTTTTGCTATAGTTTTCACTTCAAGTTATGAACAAACGTTCTTCCAGTAACATTAATAGAATGGTCATTTAAAGTCTGGTTCCTTAATGTGCATCTAAGCAAGAAATAATGTTTTTAAAACATCTAGGCCCGGTTTCATAGACAGGGCTTAGACTAAACCAGGATTAGGCCATAGTTTAATTAGGACATTTAAGTAATTTTTATTAACATGCCTTAGAAAAAGCATTACTGGTGTGCATCTTGAGACAAAACAAAGGCACTGATATATTTTAAGATCAGTCAGTGCAAGTTTCTTTCAGTTGAAACAGCTCAGATTTATATTTTAGTCTGGGACTAGTCTTAAACCTTGTCTGTGAAACCGGGGGTTATAAAGCTGGACATTTTGAACATTCAGAAATAACATTTTCATAACTTACTGTAATGGGAATGTTTGCAAAACGTTCTTAGAACATGTTTTTGTTCTTCAGTAAGCCGTCAGTTGCTCTTCATGGAGCTTCACTTGAAGAAAACACAAGTAAACCACGTCTGCAAGTTGTCATTCTGTTTGACTGAGCTACACATTAGTAACAGTAATACACCGCATTATTGCCTAAGCAGCATAGTTATTAGCTTTGGCTTCCTGTGTGTTACTAACTGTATTTCTACTACAAATCTACAGTCTGTGAATGATTTGGAAAAACCCCTCATTTTTGTGGCCACTGCTGGAAAAATATCATCATGCAACTGTTTCCCTCAAACGAGGAGAAAAAACATGTCAGTAGTCAACATGAAACAGCATCCGCAAACCATGACGAGACGCATCTGAGTGAAACAGAATGTAGTGCAGGACTCAGTTTTTATCATGGTGGATTGATTTGAGAAAATTATTATATAAAAAGATGAAAGGTTTTGAAGACAAACATTATTTCCTTTAGAAAAGCATTCACTAATGAATCATGCACAATTTTCAGTTTTAGCATCATTGAGATACTATTATTGTTTTTGTTAAATACTTCGAATCTTTTTTATTTTCCATTTTAAGTTTAATTTTAGTTAAAGTTTTAGTAATTCGGTTGTGTGTTTTTGTCTTATTTTTAAGTAATTTTTAAAAACACCATAATAAAATTTTATTTCAGTTGAAGTAAATGAAATGAGAAATAACTAAAATAAAACAAATTATAGTAAGGTATAAATAAGTTAAAATACGTTTTTATTTTTCATTTAAATTTTATTTAGTAAGTACGTCTTTTAGTTAACTATTATAACCCTGCCAGTAACACGAATTAAACGTTTTATTAATAATTAAGAGTTTTAGTATCATTGGGATACTACTATATACTGAAAAAGAATGATATTTGTGAAATGAAACATTTTTTTTGTTTTTTTTTTAACGTAAGTGGTTGCAAAATTTTAGCTACATTTAAAAAAATGTTGAAAGTTAGTCAACTAAATTTGTTTATTTTAATGTAGCTAAAATAAATTGCTTGCAATCACTTACCTTAAAAAAATTGTAAATTCAGTGAATAATTTTTTTCAGTGTAGTTTTAATTAATACTTTTAATTATTTAGAGATTTTTCCATTTTTAGTTTAATGTTTAATTTTAAAATCTTAGTAATGTTGTCATGTTTTAAATATTTTTTTCAAAATATTTTGTATTCATTTTTATTTCAGTACATGAAACTATACTTAAAAAAATATTGTTAACATTTAAAAATGAATATGATTAAATATGATTAATATTTTTATTAAATATTGTTAATATTTTAAAACGAATATTATTAAATATTATTAATATTTTTTATAAAATATTGTTAATATTTTAAAATGAATATTATTAAATATTATTAATACTTTTATTAAATATTGTTAATATTTTAAAATGAATATTATTAAATATTATTATTACTTTTATTAAATATTGTTAATATTTTAAAATGAATATTATTAAATATTATTAATATTTTTTATTAAATATTGTTAATATTTTAAAATGAATATTATTAAATATTATTCATATTTTTTATTTCAGTTGCTTATTTTAAATTACTTTTTTTTTTTGGTTAACAATAATAACCCTGCCAGGAACATGAATTAGGAGGGTATTGAGCTTCATTTGTCTTCACATTGAGCTTTCATGCAGGAACAGGTCTGTATTGTTTAAAGCTGTATTGTATCTGCAGACGTATTGAAACACATGCATCCACACCGGAAACATAAATCCAGCAGAGATTCAAACTTCCCCTTCATACTACAACACACTGTACATCAGAGACACAGAAGAGCTGAGTGGCCTGTTTTCTTCTGCTGAAGGAAGCGTTACAGACGGACAAACTGAGCAACAGCTGTGATTCAGCGCCTGTCGAATCACATGTTTATATTTACATTAATGCATTCGACTGACGCTTACTCAATTCAACTTACATTCATTCAATGTTCATGCATTCCCTGGCAATTCATAGTAGATTTCAGTCAAAGCCAAGGAAATGAATAAAGGCAAAATGATGATTAAATAGAATGTTGATGAAGTATTTTACAGTATATTGCTGTTCTATAATCAGTAGATTACATACAAATTGTAGTCTGTTACTGATTACAAATAACATGATGGAAGATTTAGTTAGTAACATAATCTATTATTTTAACAAATTCCTTATATGTGGAAACATACTTGGAAATAAAGCTCTTTCTGACTTCTGACTATTAGATAATTTACTGTGTGCATAATATGTAATCAATAAAATAGTAACTGTAATCTGATTATGGCATTTTATGTAATATTGTATGTAATATATGCAATATTTTATGTGATATCATTTATAACAATCAGTTACTGTCTATAATGTATTATTTTTTACTGTGGTATGTTGTTTTCACAGAGAAAAATCTGCTTGGAATTTATAGCATATCATAAATTAGTATCAGCTATCAAACCCTCATGCAACACACCCTGAGATTTGATTTATTCATGTCATAAACTGTATGTCGATGTGTTTCTCAACACTGAGCTATGCTCTGCTTTTACCTTCAGATCCTGTTTTCATAAAACCTTGTGCTGAAGATAAGAGATATACAGAAATTAAAGTGATAACAAAAAGCTTTCTGTCTTCACTTGCCTTAAAATGACCAGCTTTTGTACTCATGATGTGAATAAACACCCCCCCCCCCAAAAAAAAGAAAAAACATTTCAGAATATACAAAAAAAAGACCAAAAATATATTTGTTAAAATATATATTTTTAAATGTTTGTTTATTTATTTTTTTAATGTATTTTTCATGTAAAATGTTTTCTATAAATATATATACAGTATTTGTAAATATAAATCTATCTATACATCTAAAATATAAAGTCCTCCATATATTTTAAGGCAAGAAAATGAACAATGTTACAATACATAATATTAAATATTAATGAATATTCATATATATATATATATATACATTAAAATATAAAATATATTATATTATATATTATTATATAATATAAATATATATACAATTATAAATTATAATATATATATATATATATATATATATGATTTTATGAACAAATGTTACATTTGCATTCAAATTAAATGTAGGCTACTGAAAGACTGGAAATGTATTTTCTTGCCCCTGAAATATATTTTGAAAGACAATTTGGTATATGAAGGTTGGAACTAAATATATCACTTTCAAAAAAAATATTTTATTGAGCTTCAATGTTTAATATTTTATATAATAAATATTTAGCATATATTTAAAATATATTTTAGCCAGATTTTTTTTTTGGTAGTATCTAGCATTTAAGAGATTTCTGAGCTTATTATGTGAAAAACTGTCAAATTAGTTTCTGTAATTCTGTGTAGTTTTTACTGGATGATGACAGTAAATTACTACAAACATTGAGCATCTTTCACAGAAGAGCCCATGCTATGACATGCATTTTGAAAATTCATACTTGACAAAAACAACAAATGCAAACGCTCACAGTTCTAGTGAACTCATTTCTCATGCATGTCTATTTCCAGTCACTGACCTGGAGACGTTACAGTAGCAGAGACGGTGAGATAGTGAGTCAAAGACACTTCTGTAATTATCTTCATAAACATCAGACGCTTGTGTGTCTCCTCAATCCTGCTTGAACTTTCTGCTGCTGAAACCACATGTGTGACATCAAGACTCATAGATCACGCCATAAAAGGCTTTTATTTCTTTTTGGCAAGTAATAAATATAATGTTTTACATTCACAGTCTTAGACCGCATAACTATGGCGGCTCCACGAGAGCTTATTACGATAAATTCAGCATGTATCCGTGTTTCAGAGGTCACCAGCGGTTCTCTCTCTTTACTTTGGTGGTTTTTAGGTTTGTGTTTTCAAGGATCTGCTCACAATGCTCCAGGAATGCAATGACAAAGTGCTACATTTGGAATTCATTTTTGCCCTCCACCCATATATTACATAAGGGCCGTTAACTGGAAAACGTTCAGTGGACATACACCAGGGTTCAAGTCTGAGACCATTGAAACCTGGAAATAAACTGATGCTGAGAATCATTCCTGCACTATTTTAATGTGACTAATCAGATTCAAATAAATGATCATGTGACTCTCAGATGAGTTGTTGTTCCAGGGAAGCTGTAGGTTCACATCATGCTGAATCAGGTTTGGTTCATATTATCCTTAACTAAAACTAAAACCAAAACCATAGAATAAACATATACACATTAACTTTCAGCTAGTCGCCAAGGCAACATTTTTCGTTTCTGTTTAGTTTAAGTTAAAACATTAAAATAACTGAAACAAAATAAATTCTAAACTATTTAGTTAGTTAGTGGATTTATAATTTTAACAAAGCTTCTACCAAATTACATCAACAACAAAATAGTCTTATATGTATAGCTGTATTTTATTTATTTATTTATTTTTGGCTTGTTGCATTGTTTCCAATGGAAGCGTGTTTCTGCCAAGGGATCCAAAAAATAATAATATTTGCAATTTTTTATCTTGCAATTCTGACTTTTTTCCTCTGCAATTCTGAAGAAACAGTTAATCATTGTGAGATATGTCAGAATTGTGAGATTTTAAAAAGTCACAATTACCTTTTTTATTTTCTATTCCATGGCAGAAACATATATACATAAATCAATGAAAGAATGTACGAATGAATAAATAAATAAATAAGCAGAATTGCAAGATGAAAACTTTCTGTCACAGAATTCTGATTTTCTTGAAATTGTGAGGAATTGAGAGATATAAATCACAACTGCAAGAAAAAAGTAAGAATTGTGAGGTAAAAAGTTGCAGTTATCTTTTACATTTTTTATTCTGTGGTGGAAAACAAAACAAACAGAACTGCAAAAAACAAAAAAACTAACAAAAAAACAAACAAACAGAAAGATAAACTCAGATTTCTGAAATTATTTTTTTCATGAAAAAAGCCCGAAAAACTTAGAATTGTGAGAAAAAATACAATTGTGAGATAAAAACTCGCAATTACCATTTTATTTTTTAATCCTGTGGCAGAAACAAGCTTCTATATTTCCATGCCCTTCACAATCCTAATAAAAAACAATAAGTACAAAAAATAATTGTTGTACTCCACTTGTTATGAAATCTGAGTCCTGACACAAACCCATTTGAGGTTTGCATTAAACTAAAGGCCATGAATGAAATTATTAAGCATTTCGTTGATTTGTGTATTTGTGTTTCTCTGCAGATATTCCACCTTAAAAAAAACCCAAAAAAGACACAATGAACTTTAATGTGAACTTGACATCATCAGGACATCTGTGCACTTCTGAGTGTTTATGAGCGGCGGTTCATGTGACCCACGGGCCTGTGCTGCCCCGTCTGTCCTGGAATGACCAGATGGTTTGTTCTCCATCCACATTCAAACTGTATCATGACTTCAGAAACGTTTGGCGTATCCCAACAGCCATTACATCAGAATGCTCACACCTCGCCAGATGATGCATCACTGCAGCCGGTGGGGTCCAGCGTACAAACACAGATCTCAAACGCTATACAAACACTTCATGAGGCGTTTGGGGAGATTTGAACACCATACATGAAGCAGTTCAACCATCTGATGCATGTTTTCTCTGGCATCACTGCACACAATTACTAATGCATTTACAGTGTAATGTGATTAAAGAAGTGTCAATAGACATTATGCTGATCCCTAGAACCGCCTTCACGCACTTGAGCCATAAAAAAAGTGTCAAATGATATTTTAAAGCTTCATACTTCAAGATGAAGTGTATCATTTCTTCACCACTAAACGTTGCTGAAATGAATAGCAAGAATTGCAATAAAAATCTAACTGTGCGCTGTTGGCAATGCTTGTTTGTGACTCGAATAAAAGCAAGTAAATCTCATATGAGAGTAATTTGTGCCAATAACAGCATATTAATGACTTGAAGATCATATACTGGGTCAGCTCTGTTACTTTTAGTTGTATTACAGAATTACACACACACACACACACACACACACACACACACACACACACACACACACACACACACACACACACACACACACACACACACACACACACACACACACACACACACACACACACACACACACACACACATCTGTGTGTCACCCACAGAAAACTCAAAGCTGTATACTATAGAAAAAGTAGTATATACTACATGGATGATCATAACTGACCCTTGGCTAAGCTCCGCCCCCTTGGTGATTGTTGCTAAGCTTTACAGAAAATTGCATGGAATTTTATTTAATTTGGAAAGACATGTTGTTTGGTTTTATTAATACAAACCAAAATACTGAAAGCAAGTTTTATCTTATAAATCTTTTAAGTAATATTTAAATTTTTGCATAGATGAATGCAAATTCTTCAATCCTGAACTATTTGATGGCATTTCTCAATGAATTTCCACAATATTTTGAAACGCTCACCATATCTGAAAACACAAAAGTGAGGAAAACACGTCTTGTTGTCAGCCACTATCAAGATTCCTCATCTGAGTTAATTTATATTATTGTGTTATTTACTTAATTGTTTATAATGTTGAGAGAACCTTGCCAGAACGTTCCCTGTTGGCTGGGATATTATGATTTTTTTATTTATTTTTTATTTATTTATTTATTTGTTTGTTAATCTTTCCCCTGGCTGTTGATTTTTTTCTGTTATACTTTAGTCTTATCTCTCGGTTTACAAATAAATAATAAAAAAAGTTCATCCCATAGGAATTAAATGAGTTTCAAGCTGTAGAAACTGATTGGATATTATTCTTATGCGTATCACTATCTGCTGTTTAGGAATAATAGTCTCTATCCTGCATCACCTCAAGTTTCCGATCACTCAGTAGGTACAAAAACATGATTTTTTTCATCACATGAGCTTTACAGTAAATCTAACAACTCTTTAACAATTTTTAGTCTGGTTGAGATGTGAGTAGAATAAGATAATCACAATAACTTTAAAATAAGACAAAGATCAGTAATCTGTAAATGTACTGATGTGAATAAGTCTAAGGGTGTGAGGAAATCTCGTCTCTAGCTGTCAGTTTAAATCTGTTAGTTGTGAAGTGTGAGTGTGATCTAATATGTCAAACAAATCACACTGAACACAGCTGTCAAAGACTGGAAATCTACACTGTCACACAGATAAACGTCATCCTCAACTAAGAGTTAACCTTTAGTTTGTGCTCCAGACACGAATGATCCCTCAAAGACAGCTTTGTGCAAAAAACAACTCACAACAAACACTTCATCACACATGCACACGTCTCTCTCTTGCTGTTTCTCAATGCGTTGTGCTGTAATCATCATTATGACACTTGTTTGGAAGTGTTCAGTCATTAAATGACTGGTTCTTGGTGCAGCGTTAGCATGACAGCAAACCTACACACGCAAAAACGGCTCTTTGCTGAGTCCTGTCTTTCTTTGTTGTCGCTTTCAGCTGTTTTGGATCAGCAGCATTTGCTTAGCGAGATAATATTTCGCATCGACATTTACAAGTTGAGGTAATTTTGAGGTAATCATGTCCCATTGCCAAGATATCATCACATCTTGACTTTTAATATTGTTTTCTTTTGTGCCGAGCCAAATATAGAATGTTGAGGCAATATTTGTGTCAAATGGATTATTTTTACAGCATAAACGATGTCCCTTAACAACAATACAAAACACGGCTTTAAAGAAATGCCAAGGCTAAATAGCTTGTACATTAATAGAGATGCATTTACTGAAATATTGCATCAATATTTCTTTCTCCAGCATTAAACGATTTCACACCTTAGCAACTGCATAGCTAAAAACAGTCAAATTACCATAGCAACTGGATAGCAACGCCCAGGCAACCAGTAGGAAAACACTAACAAACACGTAGCCATGTGCTGAAAACCACTGACTTCATGTTAGCAACCATATAGCAACACCCTGGTAACCACCTAACAAAACAGTTATAACAACTCACAGTACCCTAGAAACTGGGTGGTAATGCCCTGGCAACCACTCTCAACAACCTAGTAACATGATAAAAACACTCATAAACCATAGTAACATAGTAACGCCCTGGAAACACCCATAATACTCTAGCACCTGCATAGCAATGTGCTAAAATCCAGTGACATCTTATAAGCAAGCACATAGCAAGACCCTGGCAACCGCATAGCAACATACTTTAAACAAAAACAACACACAACACCTTAGAAACTGGGTAGTAACGCCCTGGCAACCACTTTCAGCAGCCTAGGAATGTGCCCCAAACGTTTTATCACCTTAGTAACGCCATGGAAACACTCCATAATACTCTAGCAACTGCATAGCAATGTGTTAAAATACTCAGACTGCCTTAGCCAATGGACAGAACCACCTAACAACAGCGTACAGTATCTTATCAACTGCATAGCAATACTCTGGTAACCGCATAGCATTGCACTTAAAAAAAGAAGAAGAAAAAAGAAAACTCACATTACCTTAGAAACTGGGTAGTAACACCCTGGCAACCACACTCAATAGCCTAGGAACATGCTAAAAACCCTCATATCACCTTAGGAATTTAGCCACGCCCTGGAAACACCCCATAATACTCTAGCAAAGGCATATAAATGTGTTAAAATATACTGACTTCTTCTTAGCAACCACATAGCAACACCCTGGCAACCACATAACAATGTACTTGAACAACAAAAAACAACAATTCACATCACATTAGAAACTGGGTATAAACACCCTGGCAGTCACAATGGACACTAATAGAAAGTGGGTAGAAACACCCTGGCAACAGCTCCCAACAGCCTAGTAACTTTGCAACGGCCTGGAAACACCCCATAATACTCTAGCAACTGCATAGTAATGTGTTAAAATTTACCAACATCATCTTAGCAACAAAATAGCAACACCATGGCAACAGCGTAACAATGTGCTTGAACAACAACAACAACAACAACAACAACAACAATTCACATCACTTTAGAAACTAGGTAGAAACACCCTGGCAACCACTCTAAATTAGAAACAGCCACAGGTTGCCTTAGCAGCTGGATAGTAATACCATAGCAACCACACAGAATATCTTAGCAACACCCTGGGAATGTGTGTTGCTCAATGAACTCAGCATTATTCCAAGAAAACCTGGCAACTGCACAGCAACATTTCTAACACTCGGGTACTACATTATAGGTGGTGGCTAGAAGGGATAAAGCTAAAACCAGAAACAATAAATACAATTTTCTACCTATTAGATTGTGTTTTATTAACTTCTACACCTAACCCAACCCTAAACCTACCCCTTACAATAATGCAAAATATAAAAATAATGTGTTGTAATTATTGTTGTACAGTGTGACAAAAATGACGCTATATTGATGTGCGCATGCTCAGTAGACTGATCTGTATACCATCTAGCCTTAACCTACATTATACTGTGATCAGAACTTATCTGAGGTCAAAGGTCAGGGTGCGTTCTGATGCTCAGGATGAGGAGCTCAGCGAGTGTTTCATCTGATATTAAATGCAATAACTTCTTCTTTTTCTCTGGCATGTGGGGACAAGTGATTCCCGCCTGAGCCAGATTCAGTCTGTCTCTCAGTCAGGCTCTCCATCTATCAGAGCGCCTGACCTCTGTTCTGGAAATCAACAGGCATGAACTGGAGCGGCAGTCAAAGCACGGGAACGACGAGGAGACGAGCGAACCCTCGACTGCTCTCAATGAGACCATTGTGTGTGAAATATGCTGTGATACGGGTGATTCATACACAGAAGATGTAAGGGGAGGGTAAATATCTGCAGGGCAAGTACTTTCTGTTTGCTTTGGAATGAAATCATGATCAAGTTATGAGGAGATTCACATTTATCACTCTGATGCCATCATGAAACATCATTAAAACATTTAGACTAATATATCACATTTTTATTTGACAGACTGGGTTATTTGTGTATTAGTATTGTACACAATAACTCATCCTATATTTTATTACATAGCTCTTGTCATTTTACTATGGAAGCTTGTTGCCACCACTGAATAATAATAATAAAAAAATTAATTGCAACTTTTCATCTCACAATTCTGACTTTTATTCTCACAATTGTTTGATATAAACTCGGAATCGTGAGTTATAGTCAGAACTGCGTGATATAAAGTCGCAATTGCGAGTTAAAAACTTGAGAGTTAAAAACATTGTGAGATGAAAAGTCACAATTACGTTTTTTTTTTGGAAAAATAGGAAGGAAATATGACTTTTTCCTCAGAATTAGACTTTTTAACTCGCAATTGCAAGAAAAAAGTCAGAATTGCAAGTTTATATGTCGCAAATTCTAACTTTATAACTCATAATTGCGAGTATTTTACAACCAATTCTGAGAAGAAAAATCTGAATTCTGTGATATCTGATATCATACAAAATGTGTGATATTGTATGTGTTGTATGTATTGTATTGTTTTTGACTGAATATTGTAATTTTGTAACAATATTCTGCCCAGGGACTGCAGATGTAAATCAGCTTTATAGCTAACTCTGGCACAACACTTTTGTTGTGCATTGTCCCTGTATAAATAAATAAAAAAATTACAAGTCTATATGTCACAATTCTGAGATGTAAACTCACAGTTGCGAGAAAAAAAGTCAGAATTGCGAGAAAAAAGTTAGAACAGCAAGCTATAATTTTGCAGTTGTGATAAAATTGCAATTGAATTGAATTGCAAGTTTATATCTTACAATTATGACTTTATTTCTTGCAATTGCAAATTTCTATCCTGAAATTCTGACTTTATAACTCACAATTGCGAGTTTTTGTTTTACAACCATTTCTGAGAAAAAAAAGTCAGAAATGCAAGTCTAAAAAAAGTTAGACTTTTTTTCTATGACTTGATTACTCACAATTGCGAGTTTATATCATGCAATTTTGAGAGAAAAAAAGTTCGAATTGCATGAAAAAAGTCAGAATTGTGAGATAAAATTAAATGTTTTATTCGTTAGCCGAAATGAGCTTCCATATTTTGCAGACTCTTTCTAGGACAGTGGTTTTCAAACCTGTCCTACAAGCACCCCTGCCCTGCATATTTTGTATGTCTCCCTTATCAGACACACCCAATTCATGTCTTGCAGTCTCTACTAACGAGCTGATGAGTTGAATCAGATGTGTCTGATAAGGGAGACATACAAAATATGCAGGGCAGGGGTGCTTGTAGGACAGGTTTGAAAACCACTGTTCTAGGACAATGAAGCTTTTTGCCAGTGCTTTGATGACGCAACACAAATATTCTCCATGATAACACATGATTCAACAACAGAAGAATGTTCTTTGCTTCACTTTACCTGACAGTAAACCTTGAATCTGTTGGGCAAGTTTCTTCATCCACTGCTTCAGTATACACTCATCAGAGCTTCATAACCTCCTACTGACTCAAATAGGAATGAACAAACCTTAATGTGTGAGATAATGGGACTTTCTGCACTAGAAGTCATATCCACACCCATGAGAGCCACATGTGTGTCGTCACTGGGTGGAAAGTGTGCTAGTGGGACAAAATCTGACATGCAAAGTGTTGACATGCAACCTCAGATGTGCAATGCAACAAAGTGCAATGATTTTTAATATTTTAAAAAAGAAGTAAAATATGAGTGTTGCTTGGCTGTACAAAATGGACCACCACAGTGTTTAGGTTTTGGTGTTGCAATGCAGTCTATAGGGTGTTCTGTACAAGAACTGCATGATTAATTGAAATAAAATATAAAATGTGATATGGCTTAGTGTGATAATCAAATTGCAAAGGCTGTGATTTAAGTGAATAAATACATGGACTGTGTTTTAGTGTGAAGCACGACACTATGTTCATTTACATGTGAGTTGAACAAAAGTTTTAAGGGCTCCCTGCCAAAATAAAAGCTTGATGATTTAACAATTTAAAATGAAGAAATTAAGACATCCATAAATATTAGTACAGTAATTTTACATTTATACTGTAAATTAAAATGGTATCAGTATTATATTTTTAAGACCCGATTACTTTACAGTGAAATATTACAATAGTAATTTGTTACAATACTATTTGTTTTACAATAGTAGTAGTAAAATAAATAAATAAATAATAATAATAAAAAAACTTTATTTTATGGTACAATTATAGTTATTATTATTTTAATAATATTTCAGTAGTTATATTTCTTATTTTGTTTAATATTTATTTTATTAATGAATAATAACTATTTTACAGTAAAATTATTGATTTTTAAATAATTTTATTATTATCATTGTTATTATTAATAATATTATTAATTTTGCATTAATTTCACAATAGCAATAGTTTCATTTGATAGTATAATAATAATAATAATAATAATTATTATTATTATTATTATTTATGCATTTATTATTTATGTGTTTATTATCTTATTATTAGTTTGCCATTTTTAGTAATAATAATAATAGTAATAATAATAATATTAAGAATAATAACTTTATTTTACAGTAAAAGTACTACTACTTATATATACTACTTTTTTTGGTCCAATTTTTATCCTAAAACTTTCTATTAGAGTTTTTTACTCAAACAGTGTTCTGGTTGTTGTCTTCCCATCTCAAATGAAAAGAGTCCACCCTCAAGTCTCTGACTGCGAGTGCACATCCTAATCTATGATTTAATTCCTTGTAATCTTTGTGCACTTAAGCGCTACAGAATTCCTGTAATAACAGTATTCGGTTGTGCTCTCAGACATGCCAAATGCACATGAACACATAACTAATGCCTCGTCCAGACAGCTTCCCATGCTTGAGTTATTCGTCCGGACTCCTGAAAGCCTCCGCAGGAGCGGATGAAGGCCAATTAGTCTTATATCTGCTTCACTTCAACAGTTTTGCCAGGAAAGCCCTGTGGCCTACAGAGAGAGCCTCCTGCATTCGCTCTGTCCCGTCTGAAACTATTACACACGGGGGTCTTCCAGCAGGGTCAGTCGAGACTATAACTCACAGACCTGCACATAAAGAGCACAATAGCACTGGTGCTATTACAGTAGGATGTGTGTTGCTTTCAAGAGGATGAATTTAAACTTTGAGAAAGACGTCTGAGCTAAAACAATTAACTAAGTCACTGCTGCTAAAACTTAGTGTTAGTGCAATATTTTCTCATTACTTTTCTCCCCCACAAGGATTTTATCCTTGATATTTTATATTGATGTGAATCACAACACAACAATATTTGATTTTAAACCAAGAATTGTTTAAAAGACTGTGAACTTAACAGCTTTAATGAGGGGAAAAAACTACAATCCCACGAAGCATTGCAAATGACACAATCGAATTAAAAACAATGGAGAAATGTTGAATCAAAGATGTTGACTGTGCATATAGAAACAATTTTTTTTACGTTTATTGCAAAATATGCATATACCGTCTCGGTTACGTACGTAACCCTCGTTCCCTGATGGAGGGAACGGAGACGTTATGTCGTGACGACATAGGGGATTTACTTGGAAGCCCCAATCATCTCTGACTAGAGAAAACGCCAATGAATATTGGCTAGTGGAATTTGCATACCTGAGCCACTCCCCGTGCACACGGGTATAAATAGGCGACAGGTGCATCCTCTGATCAGGTTTTACGCTGAGGAGCCAAGAACGTGTCCCTGACACCCAGCGATGGTTCAAGATTGTGGCATGGGGACATAACGTCTCCGTTCCCTCCATCAGGGAACGAGGGTTACGTACGTAACCGAGACGTTCCCTATCTGTCGGTCACTACGAGTTATGTCGTGACGACATAGGGGTCCTATGGAAAGCGCCACAACCTGAACCCCGTCACGACCTTGTGGCATGCAGATGCTGACAAACGAGCGCGTGACAGACAAATGCCATGCAAAGGTCGCAACCTTCCCGTCGCCCCAGCGCAAATTCGCTAACCTTGGTGCCCACAGGGACCACTGAGTACATCGCTGCTGGAGATAGCCAAGCCGCTGTTCCTTACCCCAGAGTCGGAAGGGATTTCGACCTTCAATGAAAGATGCTTCACGTCTTTCCTGTTTGTTGTTACAGCTTGGCAGTAACGACGGGGAAGCGAGCCTTCCGGAGAAGGGCGCTACGGAGGCCACATCCTGCCCGAAGGGAGGTACCATGTGGAGACACTGATATGGACTGACCCAGGCCTGGGGCAGTACTACATACGACTGGACCCTGGGGCAGATCCTACCTAGGAGCAGGGAGGAGGGCTGCCAGCAGGGCCTGACAGAGAGCTCTGTCAAAGGGAAGACACGGGTCTACCGTGAGGGAAACCTTACCGTGGAAGAATACACGTATGGGATTACCCGAGGGGAATCAAAGCCATACGGACACCTAGCCGAGTACAGGGGCTGACCGGAGACCCGGGCGAGCTAGCACAAGTACTGGGCCTGGCGTCAGACTGCTCCGCCCAGTCTGACTGCCGGGGGTGCTGGAGGAACTCCACCAGGGTTCGCCGTCCGGGGAACTGAACTGGAGGAGAAAACAGGCGCTCGTATCCCCGGGTGAGGGGGAATGGCGCAGCAAGCGTGACACCAGCCAGTTCTTCCCGCACTTACCTGTTACCCAACACACGGGAAGAAACTGGCTCAACGCAGAGACAGTAGAATCCCGCGAAGGTGTTCGGTGTCGCCCAGCCCGCAGCTCTACAGATGTCTGCCAGAGAGGCGCCGTGCGCCAACGCATAGGAGGAGGCAACACTCCGTGTGGAGTGAGCCCTCACCCCCATGGGGCACGGCTCGCCTTGGGATTGGTACGCCAAGGCGATGGCATCCACTATCCAGTGGGCCAACCTCTGCTTGGAGACAGCCTTCCCTTTCTGCTGACCACCGTAACAGACAAGGAGCTGCTCAGAGCTTCTGAAGCTCCGGGTGCGGTCCACGTATATGCGTAATGCTCTTACGGGACACAGCAACGCCAAGGCTGGGTCTGCCTCCTCCGAAGGCAGTGCTTGCAGGTTCACCACCTGATCGCGGAAGGGCGTGGTGGGAACCTTGGGCACGTATCCAGGCCGGGGTCTCAGGACAACGTGAGAGTAGTCCGGCCCAAACACAAGGCACACTTCGCTCACCGAAAATGCTTGGAGGTCCCTGACCCTCTTGATGGAGGTGAGCGCGGTCAGGAGCGCTGTCTTAGCCGACAGGTATTCGCTACTTACCTGTTCCCTTAGCTCGACTGAGTCCAGCGGCTCACAGGGACCCCTCTGAAGTCCAGCCAGGACGATAGAGAGGTCCCAGGAGGGCCTCAGGGGTAGCCTAGGGGGATTCAACCTCCTGGCACCCCTCAGGAACCTCACGATGAGATCATGCTTTCCCAGGGACCGGCCGTCCACTGCATCGTGATGGGCCGCGATAGCAGCCACACTTCAAGGTGGAGGGTGACAGCCTACGCTCCAACCTTTCTTGCAGGAAAGAAAGCACTACTCCAATCGTGCATCCTCGGGGGTCTTCTCGGCGAGAAGAACACCGGTTCGCGAACAGACTCCACTTCAGTACATAGGCTTGCCTTGTAGAAGGAGCTCCAGCCTGAGTGATGGTCTCTACCACCGCCTGTGGGAGACCACTCAAGTCTGCCGCGTCCCATCCAGGAGCCACACATGGAGGTTCCACAGGTCTGGACGCGGGTGCCAAATGGTGCCGATCCCCTGAGAAAGGAGGTCCTTCCTCAGAGGAATGCGCCAGGGAGGGGCTGTCGCGAGGAGAATGAGTTCAGGAAACCAGGTCCGGGTGGGCCAGAACGGCGCGACCAACAGGACCTGCTCCTCGTCCTCCCTGACTTGCACAGTGTCTGTGCGAGCAGGCTCACTGGGGGAAATGCATACTTGATGCATACCCGAGGCCAGCTGTGTGCCAGTGCGTCCGTGCCGAGGGTGCCCTCGGTCAGGGAGAAATGCAGCTGGCAGTGGGAGGACTCGTGGGAAGCAAACAGGTCTACCTGAGCTTCCCTGAATCGACTCCAGATCAGCCGGATCGTCTCGGGATGGAGTCGCCATTCTCCGGGGAATGAGCTGTCGTGAGAGCGCGTCGGCCGCACGATTGAGCTCCCCCAGAACGTGGACAGTGCGCAGCGATTTGAGCCGCGTGTGACTCCAGAGGAGGAGATGGCGGGCGAGCTGTGACATGCGGCGTGATCGTATACCCCCCATCCGGTTGATATACGACACAGCCGCAGTGTTGTCAGTACGGACCAACACATGCTTGCCTAACAGCAGTGGCCGAAACTGCCGCAAGGCTAGATGCACTGCCAGCAGCTCTAGGCAGTTGATGTGCCAAAGCAGTCGAGGCCCGTCCAGAGCCCCGAGGCTGCCTGCCCGTTGCATGTAGCGCCCCAGCCCGTGCTGGAGGCATCTGTTGTGACAACAATATGCCGAGACACTTGTTCTAAGGGCACCCCGGCCCGTAGAAAGGCAAGGTCCGTCCAGGGGCTGAAGGAGCGGCGACACTCCTGTGTGATGTTCACCCAAAGTGCACCGCGGCGCCATGCCCACCTCGGGACTCGGGAGTGTAACTAGTGCTGAAGTGGTCTCATATGAAGCAATCCGAGCGGCATGACTGCAGCTACGGATGCCATATGCCCCAGGAGCCTCTGAAACAGTTTCAGCGGAGCCACAATCCTGCCTCTGAAGGAACTCAGGCAGTTCAGCACTGATTGGGCGCGCTCTTCTGTGAGGCGCGCCTTCATACTCACCGAGTCTACTCCACACCAAGAAAAGAGATTCTCTGCGCAGGGGAGAGCTTGCTCTTTTCCTAGTTGACCCGAAGCCCCAACTGGCTGAGGTGCCGAAGCACCAGGTCCCTGTGATCGCACAACTGTTCTCGTGTGCGGGCCATGCTCGAGACAGTTGAGGATCCTGATGCCCACTTCCCGTAACGGGGCAAGGGCACCCTCCGCGATCTTCGTGAAGACACGGGCGGACAGGGAGAGCCCGAAGGGGAGGACCCTGTACTGCCATGCCCGACCCCCGGACGCAAACCGCAGGAACGGTCTGTGTCGCGGAAGGATCGAAACATGAAAGTAAGCATCCTTCAGGTCGATCGCTGCAAACCAATCCCTGGGCTGTATGCATTTGATCATGCGCCTGTGCGTCAACATCTTAAACGGGAGCCTGTGCAGGGCCCGGTTCAGGAGTCGCAATCCAGGATTGGTCGAAGGCCACCGTCTTTCTTGGGTACGATGAAATAAGGGCTGTAAACCCCCTGCCTCATCTCGGCTGGAGGGACCGGCTCGATTGCATCCTTGCCAGGAGGACAGCAATCTCCTCGCGCAAGACAGGAGCATTCCGAGCTGCCACCGCAGTCTCGAGAACGCCGCTGAACTTGGGAGGTCGCCTGGCGAACTGAATCGCGTAGCCGAGTCGAATTGTGCGCGTGAGCCAACGAGACGGGCTGGGCAGCGCAAGCCACGCCTCCAGACGCCGTGCAAGTGGCTCCAACGGCACAATCGACGTACCCGCAGTGGTGCAGCGAATGGGAGTAAGGCTGGATGGTACAGAAGGCCCTGCGTTCTGACTCATCCTCGCAGAACTCCCTGAGTCCCTGTAGGGACTGGCTAGAGGTGCGTGGGGAAGCACTGCGTCCCCGAACCGCACTCTCTTGGCCGCTGGCAAAATGGGTCGCGGGTGAGAGTGAGGAGGCAACGCGTCGCACACTGTCGACCCGTGGACCTAAAAACTCGGAGGAAAGGGAATAGCTCTTACTTGATAATGTGGGTACCGCTGGCCCTTGAGCCAGCGGCGGAACAGAATGAATGATTCTCCCCCTGCCCTCCTTCGGGGGAAGGAGTGGCGCTGTCCTCGCCATCTCCTGAGATCAAGCAGGCTCCCACATCTCCGGATTGCCTGTGTCAGCGCCGCTTTATCGCCTCTGAGGACGACATAGGGGCCAGCTGGAACACAGGGGGCGCCGCGCTCCTGCGAGAGGCTCGACGTGCCGGCTTACGATTCAGCCCGGGGCGGAGCCGTTACTTACCTGTTCCCTAACTGTGGAGGGCACAGGAGGGCGCCCACGGCGACAAGCAGACTGGGTCTTGCTCTGCGGCGGAGCGGTGCATCACGCCAGGGCAAGATGTGTTGCCTCGGTCTGCTTCTGTACTGCCGAGAACTGCTGGGCACAGTCCTCGACAGTGTCGCCGAACAGTGACGCCTGGGAGACGAGAGCGTCGAGAAAGCTGATTTTGTCGACATCGCTCCTCTCAACAAGGCAGAGTCATAGATGACGCTCTTGGACCACACCTGTGGACATCGCCTTCCCGAGGGACTGCGCTGCGACTTTCCCCGCCCGTAGGGCGAGGCCAGTCGCTGAGCGCGGTTCCTGCCTCAACCTCGGGTTGGTACTACCCTCGTGCATTTAATGCCTTGGCTTGGTGTGCACGCAGGATAGCCTTGGCATGCAGTGCAGAGGCGGTTTGGCCCGCAGCACTGCAAGCCTTGGCCGCGAGAGCGGCCGTAGCTTACAGGCTTTGGACGGGAGACGAGGACAATTCCTCCAAGTGGCGGCGTTTTGCAGGCACAAGTGCACTGCAACCGCACTCTCCACCTGGGAAATGTCGACGTACCCCGTAGCCGCCCTGCCATCGAGGGTAGCGAGGATGGAGGAGGCAGACGAGCCGCTTCTGGCCGTAAAAAGGGGCCGTCCACCACTTCATCAGCTCCTCGTGCACTTCCGGGAAGAAAGGAACCGGGGCAGGGCGTGGTCGCGAGCCACGGCCCGTGCCGAGGAGCCAATCATCTCACCGCGAGGGCTCGGGACTAGGAGGTGTGCACGCCTCCAGCCCCGATCTCGCGGCGGCCCGGGAAAGCACGGCTGTCAACTCTGGGTCTGATTCGGCGGCGGCCGCGACACCCGAGGGGTGCAGCTTCGCCGAATCTTCATCCTCAGAGGACGATTGCCCATCCACCGATGCCGCGATCGACATCTGATCCTCTATCAGCGTGCCAAATGAAACGCTGGGCACGCCGTGAGACGGCACAGCAGAATCACCGGGGAGCCGCACAGAACAGCTGCTGCGGGAGGAGTGAAAGGTCCGTGGGGACTGACCCGGCGGAAAGCTCTCACTGTACCCTCAGATCGCCCAGAGCACTAGCCGATGGTTCTCTGCTCGTGGCAGAGACGCCAGCGCGGGTAGTGACAGAGGGAGCCTCTCCCATCCCGAGAGGAGAGAGAGGCGCGATCACAGCGCTGCCATGGTTACACGCTCAGAACGAACGCATAAACCATCCACGAACGCAGCTTCAGCGCGCTGGATGCCCAGACACTGAAGACAACGATCGTGGCTGTCGACGGAGGATAGGAAACGACCGCAACCAAGAGGACACGGCCGGAACAGCGTCTTTAAAAAGACGTGAATCGGCCGTGCTTTTTGCTCTTTTAGGAAATCTGCTCTTTTAGTTGAAGTGCCCAGGGGAATCAAGGTTCAAGGTTCAAGGTTCAAGGTTCTTCAATCGCTGCAGACAGGGACACCGCTGTTCGCACCGTGACGCCAACCAGAACAGCTTCCAGACAGATGAATGGCTTTGTGGAGATCAACACGTTCATCCACTTGGCTCCGAAGCAAAAACCTGATCAGAGGATGCACCTGTCGCCTATTTATACCCGTGTGCACGGGGAGTGGCTCAGGTATGCAAATTCCACTTGCCAATATTCATTGGCGTTTTCTCTAGTCAGAGATGATTGGGGCTTCCAAGTAAATCCCCTATGTCGTCACGACATAACTCGTAGTGACCGACAGATAGGGAACAATATTTACGTAGTTTGAGAACATGGGCGGATCTCTTTGCTTGATTCAGTTCTCTGATTGGTGGATATTTCTCTGCAGAATCATAGTTTTTCACTATGAATTCTACTGTTAAACATGCATTTTTTTTTTTTAAAAAGTGACTGATGGCTTGAAGAAAAGTGCATACCATTGATTTACAACCTTATAGTTCACAGAAAGCCAGTTTTTAATAGTTTTTAAGGTGGAGAAAATGAATGGGATTTTTACTTCCGGGAATGGCTGTTGCGCTCTAGTTGCCCATGCAACTTCTATTCTAGTGGATTTTCCCATGCGTGTTAATGCTTCAGCCCATTCAAACACCTGCTGAGGCCATTAAAGGGGCCAAACCTCAGTGAGAAATAACACATGACTGGAAAACAACACCTGACCCTTTCCTCTGGGTGTTCAAAATCCGGGTAAGCGATTAAAACCCAGAGAGAACATGTTACTGAGAATCACTGACAGAAACTCCAAAGCAAAGACAGCAGAAGTGAGCAAAAGCCAAGACTACATGCCATCCTCTACGTCAAAAACAAACAAGAGAACAAACCCAAAAGCCCAGCGCTAATGGAATATGCCTGTGGCGCTCTCCAGCATCAGAGCCAAACTATGTCAGAAGTAATTACGGTTTGCAGGGCAATAACAAGTCATTTGTGGAGTAATTGTATCCACACCCAGGCGGTGCATTCCACTATCAGCAGCTTTCCATAGCATCAAATACAGCTCATATGAAGTACGGCTAGCATAGATACCTACAGCGCAAACAGGAACATACAAAACATGAGCCCTGTGGGATGCAAGCATACCGTAAATAAAACCTTCTACAGAATGGCTTTCTTCCAAAACCTAGTGAGATGTCTCCAAAGTCAGCATCTTAACCAAGATGGAACCTCAAAAGTTACTTCGGATTCATTCTAAAGTACATAAATGTAGATGCAATGCTTGATATTTGTAGGCCAACCCATAAGTGTGCATCAATTTGGTTCCCTCGACAAAAACCCAATATTGACTTTTGGATTATTGCAAAAAATAAGCTCTGTGGCCAACAAAAGTTAATAATTCTTACACATTTTGTTCATCATGACAATCTTCACAAATGAACACAACACTGAAGCCTAAATACAATTGTCAGAAGTCAGCTAAACATAGACTATAAATGAACTACACCACAATAATGACTTCTACATCACAACCATTTAATCTTCTGACCACATTTTTCCTTAAAATTGAGTTATAATACTTTGCAAGAGCAATTATAAACACAACAAGGCTGTGAAAGAGGCTAGTGAGTTGTTTTCTTGTTTGGTGTGATCAGTGTTGGGGGTAATGCATTACAAGTAATGAGAGTTACATATTCAGATTACTTTTTTCAAGTAACTAGTAAAGCAATACATTACATTTGAATTTAATTTTCTTTTCTAAAAGAAGTAACACCAGTTACTTTGTCTCCCCATTTAATGACTGACAGCTCTCCTGTCTGCATGTTGAGAGAAATTGAGAGTAAGTGCAGAATCAATGTGTGAGACAAACAAGTAAACCCAGTCCAGATAGAAAAAATAACGCAAAAGTAATGTAACAAAAAGTAACTAAGTAATGCAATTAGTTACTTTTTTAGGGAGTAACGCAATATTGTATTGCGCTACTTTTGTGAGGACGTTTAATGTCCCCAACAAGCTCTGTAGTTCAATTTAGTCACTTTTCATGTCAAGTAAACGTTTTTGAAAATCAAAAGGGGGTTTTACTGATGTTTTTTATGTTGTAGAATAAAACATGAAGGAATTTTGAGCTGGTGTTCACTAAAGACCTTATTTCAGGCCTTTAACCATAAACCCATTCAAAAAATCATTGACTTCAGGACGAAGAACCCAGAAATTAAAAAATACATGATCCTTGCTCCAATTTAGAGAGTTTGATGTTAGCAAATTGCAAATATAACAACAAAAAGGCACATTCAACAACAGGGTTAAAAAAAAGCTTTAATAAAAATTAAACATTTGTTATTTTTATATTGCGCAGCAGTGGTTAAGTGGACCATGCTAACTAGACAAACCTGGACTTCACTCTTAAAAATAAAGGTGCTTCACGATGCCATAGAAGAACCTTTTTGTCTAAATGGTTCCATAAAGAACCTTAAACATCTGTTTCACAAAAAGCTCTTTGTGGTGAAAGAAGGTTCTTCAGATTATAAAAAGGTAAGAAAGAGATGCTTCTTTGACTGAATGGTTCTTTGTGGAACCAAAAATGGTTCTTCTATGGCATCGCTGTGAAGAACCTTTTAAGCATCTTTATTTTAAAGAGTGTTCTTGGGAAAACAGTCCTTTTTTAATTCTATTGAGCTATTATTAAATATATCTACAAATCAGCCATTTCTCTGATTCCTAACTCATATTTGTGCAATGCATTCTGGGATTAGAGTTCGGCTTAAATGCTGTGCTTTACCTTTTTGAACAACCTTCAAGTTGGGAGCGCCTATGATGACTTAACATGCCCGTCTGAAACAGAGCAAATGACTCCTTAACATTACACACTGTCATTAAGCGTCTGGTTGTCATGACCTGTTTACTAAACACTTTCATGTAAATGTCAAGAGTTTCAATTGACGCAGCAATGGTTTTGCTCATGAGTGTAATTATTATTATACATAAAGCAGCAGCACTTCAGAGAGTTCAAACTTTGAAGACCCTGTTCATAAATATGGGCAGCGTAGGATCTTTTCATCTCAATACTGAAGCCGGTGCCAACCGCAGTAAAGCGTGTCGCTCCAGGAAAACGTCTGGAATGATAGAGTGCAGATCCCGCTGTAAGTCTGCTCCAGATGATGGAGGAGTAGATGGGGGTCGAGCAGGGCTGTAAATCGCTGTCAGACTGACTCCACGAGTGGCTCCAAAGGTTCAGCGCACATCAGTGCGTCGTTTCTGTGTCAGCTGACAGCAACGGATGGTGCAACCGGCTTCGTCTAGACAGAGGATACAGCAAATGTCAGCGTTCTGAAGAAAGTCCAATGCACATGTAAACACACAGTACACAAACAGAGCAGTTTTGGTTAGATATGTTGAGAACATTTTGCTAATGTTCCTATTAAGTTATAAAATGTTATTTCTGAGTTCTCAGAGCTTCTTTGTTGATGCTTTAGAAACTTTTTCTTGGTTATGCAAACGTGAAAGGAACATTCCATTTCAAACATTATGTGAATGATACTTTTGAATGTTCTCTGAATATTCTAAAACAAGTAGCAACATTTAAAAAAAAAGTTAGATGAACTAAAACGTTTCAAAATAAGTGCCCTGAGCTACAGTATGTATTAATAATGTTTTTGTGCTAACATTTTGCGAACATTATATGCATGATTTATAGTCCTATATTTAGACATGACAGGAGTCTGCTAGACATTTCGCTCCCTTATTAAGACAGTTCTGCGATTAAGTTCATGTAAACAGAATATTGTGATTATGTTAGTGTAATATGGTCATCATGTGTTTTGTTGATTATCAGAAGCTGGGTGGAGACATTTTAAGCATGTCTGTGACAAAATGTGTCACCAGATTTATTGCTCAGATCACACATGCGCAGTAGTTCCTTTGTTATTTACGTCCTTGAAATGGTCTAGAGAATTGTATTATCTCTCTTAAATAACTGTGCATGAACGTAACCAATAAATACTTCTCGATATCATAAGAAATGCGAATTCAGACGAATGTTTTCAAAGAGTTTAAAAACCAGAAAACTTTGAATTAAATTTCTATTAATGTTACTGGAGAAAACGTTTGTTCATAACTTTGAGAGAATCCTAACTAACAAAAATATGTTTTAAGAACGTTTTGCTAATGTTCACAGTAAGTTGAAAGCATTATAATATTCACTGAACATTTGTTTATATATATATATTTTTTTAATTTTAACATTTTATTTTGTAATAAAAAAAATGTGTGGTTATGCAAACTTTAAGGGAACATTCTATTTGATCATTGTGCAGACATTATAAGAATGTTACTTTTGAATGTTCTCTAAAAACAAGTAGTTACATTTAAAAATGTTTCAAAAACCTTTAATGAACAATGTATAAATAATGTTTTGAGAACACTATTAATGACCAGATAACTCTGAATGAGTGTTTTATTAATGTTACATAGAACGGACTTCAACTTCATCTGACAACTCTTCTAGTCTTTCTTTAAAAACATTTTCCCTAAAAATTTGTGTTAGAATATTTTGCAAGAGCGATTATAAACACAAACAGGTTGTGAAAATTACTAGTAAGTACTTTTCTTGTTTGGTGTGATGACATTTATTGTCCTGACAACCCAGTTATGAACTTTTCAGGACAAGTAAAAGCTTTTAAAAATCACAAGATTTAATACTGATGTGTTTTATGTCGTAAAATAAAAATATCTTGAGCTTGTGTTAACCACAGATCTTATTTCAGGCTTTTAATCAAAACCCTTTGACATGTCTTTGAGAGAATCCCAACTAAAAATATGTTCTAGTAATGTTCCTGTTAAGTTATGAAAATGGTATTTCTGAATGTTCTCTTAAAAGTCAGTTTGTTTTAAATGTTTTGGTTGCGCAAATGTTAAAGGAACATTCCATTTTATAATTTTGCAAACATTATGGTAATGTTACTTTTGAATGTTCTCTGAACATTCTGAAACAAGTAGATACATTTAAAAAATGTTACATGAACATCCAACTAAAAAGTTGTTTCGGGAAAAAAGGACGAACGTTTGTTCATAACTTTGAGAGAACCTCACCAGAACATTAGCCAATGTTCTGAAAATGTTCCCTGTTAGCTAACCTATGTGTGTCAAGATGTTTTCTGCCTTTACTGCAAAAACAAATTCAGTGTCCAAAATATTTAGGCGATGCTCTTTCATGTTTTCCCCACCCACAAATGTTCCATGGCTGAGGAGTTAAGAAAATAAGGAAGCTTGGTTGAATTATGCATATTGATAATTTCTCTTATGATTTAGCTGCGCACAAACTGATCCAAAGCATTTTATTGGCTGGCAGCGTGTGTTAGTATGGAAACCCTCAATCAAGGATGTGGGAGATGTTGGAATTAGACGATTTTCCAAACGTTCCACATTCACTGCGGTGTTTTCCTGCTTCAGGTTTTTGACCCAGATCTCATCTAAAATTCACTATGAGTTCAACAATAAAGTGACCATTATTAAACAATTTCACAGGTGCAAGTGACTATAACCAAAAAATAACACCGGTACACTTTTTGCTTTCAGAGAAACCTTTTAGCTCATCTGACAAACTTTTAACTCCAAATAAAGTTTGACACCCATGTTTGCTTTGACTCTACTTAAAAGCCAAGATCAGCTGCGCTCGTAGAGTCAGATCTTATCTGACACTTTTGAAGTTTACTGTTTGGATTCAGTTATTCAGTGATGGAAAACATCTGCTAAGATCTGATCTCGCAGCACTGCCATAAAACTGGCATTTTAAGCTGTTTGTTTGCTTCACGGGAAAATTTATTGCGTTTGATTACATAAGACGCATTTCCAAAAAAAGAACGAGGTAGAAAGCAAGGTGGAAACCCAAGGAAATGACAGATTGTTTCTTCATGGTGTTGGCAGTGAAGCGCCGCAGGGTTAGTTGGGTGGGTTGTGTTTATGGGTGGTACCTCGTTTTGTTCTGGAATGATGGAAGGTGTTCCTCAACCTTCTGCTGCTGCAGGAACTTCTCAACACACTGTTGAGTTTATTGATGAAATATATAAATCCAGCTAACATTATGTATTAATAATGTTTTTGTGCTAACATTTTGTGAACATTATTAAAGACCAGAAAACTTTGAATGAAATTTCTATTAATGTTACTTGAAAAAAGTTTGTTCATAACTTTGAGAGAATCCCAACTAACAAAAATATGTTTTAAGAACGTTTTGCTAATGTTCACATTAAGTTGAACGCATTATTCCTCAATGTTCACAGAACATTTAAAATGTTCAGTTTTTTTTTAAAGGGCACCTGTTATGCCCCTTTTTACAAGATGTAATATTGGCCTTGTTTGCCCCAGAATGTCTGTGAAGTTTCACCCCAAAATACACCACATATCATTTATTATAACAGCTGGAAAATGTCATTTTTGGGGTGTGTCTAAAAAATATCTGATTTGGAGTGTATGGTACGGTGGCCGATAGAGCTCAACGCGCTGCAACTTCAGAAAACACATGCAAATAGATAAAACACCAGCAAATTAAGAAAACATCTTCATCATTTTGACAGCACACGCGCTGCAAATCCTCACAACACATGCATATTAAGAAACGCGCTGCAAATCCTCACAACACATGCATGTTAAGAAACGCGCTGCACGGACCACAAAGGAAATGTTTCAAGGGGACCCAAAAAAGTGACGGACCGGCTGGGATTTGGTTATTGTGCAGTGGCTATTGGTCAGTGGAGTTGTTGGTGAACTGAAAGGTGAGGATTTGCAGCGCGTGTGCTGTCAAAATGATGAAGATGTTTTCTTAATTTGCTGGTGTTTTTTCTATTTGCATGTGTTTTCTGAAGTTGCAGCGCGTTGAGCTCTATCGGCCACCGTAGTACGGCTTTAAATGCAAATTAGCTGCATATTCCCGCCCCATCTCCAGAAGAGGGCGTCGCGTATACGTCTCTCTGCATTGCATATCTACTGCAATAAACAGCCGGTAGAAGCAACATAACTGAGAGCGAGAGAACCGGTGTTTAGCCGTACATATGGGAAGTCAAATGCACTGAAACGATGCGAACTAATCTCACAAGCACGCCGCTGATCAGTTAAAAATAGTTGATGTACGCACACAAATACGGTTAAAACGCTAAGCACTATAACGGCAGAACATTCACAAAGGAGTTTGGAGTGATACACGTATTTAGGTAGATTTTCAGGGGCATTACCTTGAAAAATGAAAGTAATCCACTGCGTCCTCAGCAGCTCAGATGTTGGGAGAAAATGAAGACTCTTATGTTCAGTCTTACATCCAAACACAGAGCACCGGGATAGCTTGCGAGACATTGTTGACGTTTACAGCTGCTCGAGCGCAGAGAAAATGAGGACAGTGTAACCGCTGAGGGCGGAAACTATAGCAACGCAGGGCTGTCAATCAAACCCTGTGACCCGGCCCTCTGAAATGTGACGTCACACTGCGGTGAGAGTCAAAACGGCAGGCCTAGTGAGACTGACTTGGTTTAAAGGGGATTAAAAAATGAGGAGTGGGATTTTTATTATTGTAGGGTGGTTGTGTTCACATACTGCCAACACACATTTATGTCCAAACAATATGTAAAAGTGGATTTTGCATAATAGGTGCCCTTTAACATTACATTTTTAAATTTAAAAAAAGCATTTATTTTTCTTGGTTATGCAAACGTTAATGGAACATTCCATTTGATCATTGTGCAGACATTATAAGAATGTTACTTTTGAATGTTCTCTGAACGCTCTAAAAACAAGTAGTTACATTTAAAAATGTTTCAAAAACGTTTATTGAACAATGTATAAATAATGTTTTGAGAATGTTTTGAGTGGTAAAACATTTTTCAAGGCACTTCAGTGTCTATAACTTTTTATTTTTTTGAGCATTATCAACTCTGGATGATGCATAGTAAAGCCTAGAGTGTCTTCTTTCCAAAGATACATCAATTGTGTGTGTAGCACATTATTGTCAGGAAATGTTACCATGTTAATTTAGGTAGGTCATTTTCAGCTGTGAGGCCCAAAATGGGGGTGCAGGTTAACAGGTTAAAAACATTTTCCCTTAAAATGCGAGTTAGATCGCATGCGCAACAGCGAATGTTCTCACAACTCTCACTAACGTTTTTTACAAGTTACATAAATGTTAGAGCAAAATGTTCTATGGAACAATGTTATAACTTGATTAATATTTGATATGCGTTCTCATAACGTTGAGAAAACATTCTTAGAATAACATTCTCAAAACGTTGTTATAATGCAGGGATCACCAAGTTCGGTCCTGGAGGGCTGGTGTCCTGCAGAGTTTAGCTCCAACCCTAATCAAACACACCTGAAGCAGATAATCAAGGTCTTACTAGGTATACTTGAAACTTCCAGACAGGTGTGTTGAGGCAAGTTGGCGCTAAACTCTGCAGGACACCGGCCCTCCAGGATCAAGTTTGATGACCCCTGTTATAATGTTACTTGTGCTTGATCAATGTTCTAAGAAACTTTTTTATAACCTTTAGTGTTGCCAACTCATTTTCAGGGGAAGTTGCTAAAGGAAGGTCAATTTGTTGCTAAAAGTTGCTAAATGACAATGTGATGTCATTGACACAAAACTGTGACACTGCACAATCTACTACAGTGTTGTTCAAAATATGAACAATTGACTAACCAGAATTCAAGGTTTTTATATATTTTTTATTGATGGCAAACAAGTTACCAGTAGGTCAGTAGATTCTCAGAAAACAAACAAGACCCAGCATTCATGTTGCACGCTTTAAGGCTTGCAATTGGGCAATTAGTTGAAAGGGGTGTGTTTCAAAAAAATAGCAGTGTCGCCTTTGATTACAAACTCAAAACTATTTTGTACAAACGTTTTTGTTTCTAATTTACACTGTATCACTAAACTTATTTAGTGTTGACCACAGTTTTTTAAAACGCTTCACATCTGGTGGCATACAACCAACTTGGGTTACATTCCATGATTCTTTAACAACATTCCACAATTCATTCACATTTCTTGGTTTTGCTTCAGAAACAGCATTTTTGAATCACCCCACAGTTCTCGATTGGATTAAGGTCCGGAGATGGGCTCCACTCCATAACATTAATTTTGTTGGTTTGGAAAATTTGCTCGTTTACTAGTGTGTTTGGGGTCAGCTTTTGAAACCCATTTCAAGGGCATTCTCTTCAGATAGGGCAACATGACCTTTCAAGTATTTTAACATATGCAAACTTATGATCCCTGGTAGCGATAAATAGGCCCAACACCATAGTAGGAGAAACTGCCCAACTTGCTTGCACCACCATCTTCACTGTCTTCACTGTGTACTGTGGCTTGATCGAGTTTGGGGGTCGTCTCACAAACTGCCTGTGCCCTTGGACCCAAAAAGAAAAATTTTACTCTCAAGTCCACAAAATGTTCCTCCATTTCTCTTTAGGCCATGTGTGTTCTTTGGCATTGTAACCTCTTCTGCATGCCTTTTTTTAAATTTGCGGGGGATTCTTGAAAATAGATTAGCTTCAACAGATTCTTCTATTCAATACTTACAGGTAACTCCAGACTTCTTATTCCTGGATTATTGGCTGAGCCTTTGCCATTCTGGTTATTCTTCGATCCATTTTGATGGTTGTCTTCCATTTTCTTCCACGTTTCTCTGGTTTTGCTCTCCATTTTAAGCATTGGAATATTTTAGCAACAGTTAATTTTTGCACCTCTTTATAGGTTTTCCCTCTCCATCAACTTTCTAATCAAAATACACTGTTCTTCTGAACAATGTCTTGAACGACCCATTTTCCTCAGCTTTCAAATGCTGTTGCAAGTGCTGGCTTCATCTTAAATGGGGCCACCTTTCACACCTGTTTCTCTTTTTGTGTAATTTAACACACCCCTTTCAACTAATTCAACTAATTGCCCATGCACAGCCTTAAAACGTGTATCATGAATGCTGGGTCTTTTTGTTTTCTGAGAATCTACTGCACCTTTAACTTGTTTGCCACGTCAATAAAAAATATACTAAAAACCTAACTGGTTATAAGTTGCTAAAAATTTATGTTAATATGAATTTTTCATATTGATTTTTCAGTTGTTGTTTTTTTACCCGCATTTTAATTTAAACACTGTATTTTGTGTTTTCGGGTTACAGGGTTACAATGGATAATGTGTGTGTCTTAGAAAATTACTAGTAGCTTTTCCATTTTTCTAGATATTTTTGTTACAGTTTACTAACTTATCAACAATCGCAGGTGCAAGCTAACGAGATGTATCATAAATAAACAATTATTCAATTCTTCTTCTTATTATTATTAAATCGAACAATTGCAAATAGCAGTTAATTAATTCATGTGATGTGTGCACTGTTGGCATCTTTGGTTTGCTCTTTTTGTGTAATTTAGTGGAAAACTGTGCCTTTTTATCGTTTGGGTCACTTAACATAAGTTGCTAAAAATTTCCAAATACATTTTAAAAATAGAAAAAAAAATTGCTAGGTACTTTTGGAAAAAAAGTTGCTAGGGTAGTCTGAAAAGAAACAAGAAACAATTTTTGAATTATAAAAATAAATGTTCAAATAATATTACATTTTGGGTGAAAATAAAGGTGCTATAAGAAATATTTTTGTAATCTTTAAATAACGTTTTAATCACAAGAAAACTGGACATTTTAATGTTTTTAAAATATTAAAAATAACATTCAAATAATGTTACTGTCACACTAGCCTACGGAGCAGAGCGATGAACGAGGAGACGAGGAGAAAATACAAGCAACAGTCTTTTAATTCTTCCAACACAGGGCAAACAGGAACACACATGTAACACCATTGACGTAAGACTTAGTTCACATTTTTTTGCACTGTTGTTCACATTGTGATTTAAATGCGACTGCCATCAGTCTCATGTGTGAACCGTATCCGGCCCTGAAGTGACCCGCATGTGCAGAAGAAGACGTGACGTCAGACGCAGCGCACTGTGCTGCTCGTGTTAGCGTGTGTTTAGCAATTTTTAAGTTAATGTGCAATCGGAGCCTAAATAACGAAGTGATATTATTGTCTATATATTGTCTTCCATTGTGATTTTAATCTTCCCGCCTCCTCCAGCGCAGAATTGTGACGTCTGTCACATTTCAATGATGTAAAAATCACATGAAATGCCACATGGCCGTTCAGACTGAAGTCACATTGCAAAACATGGGATACGTATCTGATATAGGACCACATATGAAAGTGGCCTGGGCCTGATTTGTGCTGTTCAGACTGTCATAAGAAAACCAGATATGGGTCACATTAGCCTGCAGTGTGAACCAAGTCTTAGAGACCCAACAACACTAACAGAAAGGACAACGTTAATGGAACATTCCATTTGATCATTGTGCAGACATTATAAGAATGTTACTTTTGAATGTTCTCTGAACGCTCTAAAAACAAGTAGTTTAAAAATGTTTCAAAAACGTTTATTGAACAATGTATAAATAATGTTTTGAGTGGTAACACATTTTTCAACACAAGGCACTTCAGTGTCTATAACTTTTTATTTTTTTGAGCATTATCAACTCTGGATGATGCATAGTAAAGCCTAGAGTGTCTTCTTTCCAAAGATACATCAATTGTGTGTGTAGCACATTATTGTCAGGAAATGTTACCATGTTAATTTAGGTAGGTCATTTTCAGCTGTGAGGCCCAAAATGGGGGTGCAGGTTAACAGGTTAAAAACATTTTCCCTTAAAATGCGAGTTAGATCGCATGCGCAACAGCGAATGTTCTCACAACTCTCACTAACGTTTTTTACAAGTTACATAAATGTTAGAGCAAAATGTTCTATGGAACAATGTTATAACTTGATTAATATTTGATATGCGTTCTCATAACGTTGAGAAAACATTCTTAGAATCCACGATCCTGAAAACGTTGTTAGTAATGCAGGGATCACCAAGTTCGGTCCTGGAGGGCTGGTGTCCCTGCAGAGTTTAGCTCCAACCCTAATCAAACACACCTGAAGCAGATAATCAAGGTCTTACTAGGTATACTTGAAACTTCCAGACCTTAAATACACAGACAATTAGGGAGGAAGACGAGACACACCTGAATCAAATCAATAATCAACGTGAGGGAAAAACTGGGTCACAGGGAACACATGGGGAGCAAAACACACACAACACAGTTACATTTTGGGTAAAAATAACATTAGTAGAATGTTGTAAGAAACACTTTTGTAACCTTTAAATAACGTTATAATCATGACAAGAAAAATGGACGTGTCAACGTTTTAGAAACATTTTAAAACAATGTACCCACAATGTTTTTATAACCTAAATGTGTCAGCTGGGAACGATACTAAATGAATACATCATAAAAATCCCTTGACAGAAAGAGCATGTGCTTCTCGTTACTGTCAAATGTTATTTCATGCAGTTTAATATTACATAACATTTGCCTATTCACTGTGTGTACATGTAATCATGTGCTTTTGATGAGAAAACACATAATAAACATCCTGGTTTTATTGTTTCTACTCAGTTTGCACTGAAGTAACTTGTTTTCTGCTCAAATAGTGTTTGCTGCTCTCTAGATGGTCATATGAAGGATTCTCAGGCCGTCATTAGGAATGTAATTCTGCTTCCTGAAGAAGGGAAAAGCTTGTAAATGTCTGAGTGTAATAAGATCTGCGTGAAATATGTGTGAGACAAAGCCTGACCGAAACCACAGGCCTGCTGGTGCCCTGCTTCAAAAGACTCAAATATACAGGTCAAAATGTTTCAGTACTGAATATTACTTAATAAGACTTGTTCAACTAGTAAACAACCTCCCTGAACACTATAGCAACATGCTAAAAAATCACCATTTGAATTCATATTTTTTTCTATTTAACACATCATGGATAAGATGGATACATTTTTAGACTTTAACGCTTTTTGAGGCTTGTTGTGAATATTCAGAGAGTCTGCAGATGTTAAAGGGTTAGTTCACCGGATGAAAATTAACCCATGTTTTACTCACCCTCGAGGCATCCTAGGTGTATATGACGTTCTTCTTTCAGACGAATCTAATCAAAGTTATATTAAAAATTGTCCTTGTTCTTCCAAGCTTTATAATGGCAGTGGGTGGGTGTTTTTTTTCAACAGTCTAAAAGAAGTCAAATAAAGTGCATCCATCCATAATAAAACATGCCTCACACGGCTCCGGGGGGAGAGTAAAGGCCTCCTGTAGCGAATCAATGCATTTTTGTAAGAAAAATATCCATACAAAAAAGGCTTATGGTATTTTTGTCTTGTTTCTAGTCAAAATATCTAAAAATTCTTAAATTAAGATGCATTTACTAGATAAGCAAAATGTCATAAGATATTTAGTCTTGTTTCCAGGGGAAAGAAACAACATTTTTTGAGAGGATTTTGCTTAAAACACGTAAAATGATCTGCCAGTGGGGTAAGTAAAATACTTTTGAATATTTTACTTACCCCACTGGCAGATTATTTTATTTATTTTAAGCAAAATGCTCTTAATTTAGTTTCTTTCCCCTGGAAACAAGACTAAATATCTCATGTCACTTATCTAGTAAATGCATCTTAATGTATAAGATTTTTTAGATATTTTGACTAGAAACAAGACAAAAATACTAAGTGAGATAAGCCTTTTTTTTGCACTGTATGGATATTTTTCTTACAAAAAAAGCATTGATTCGCTACAGGAGGCCTTTACCCCCCCCCCCAGTGGTGGACGAAGTACACAAATCAAGTACTTGAGTAAAAGTACAGATACGTATAATAAAATATTACTCCAGTAAAAGTAAAAGTACTGTTTCTTCAATTTTACTCGAGTGAAAGTACAAAAGTACTAGATTTTTTATGTACTTAAGTAAAAAAGTACTGATAGATAGATTTATTTTCCAATTTTATATAGACTACTTTATTTAATTTTATATTAGCACATATTTTTATAATCCTACTGCCCAAAATACCTGGGATTTTCCCAAAATAACCACTATATGGAGTCAAGATATATATTTTGTTGTTGATATGGACTACGTTGACGAGAGTGATGTAGTAATGTTCACTGTGAAGCTTACACTGTGATAAGAAAGTGTTTTAAAGCTTGTTGTTTTGCAGAACGTCACAGTTATATATGACATGAGAATTAGGCCTGAAATTAGGAAGAACATTTTAAGGAAAATATAATTATATTTTCATAATGATGTTTTTCTTCTCAAACCTTGTCTGTGGTGTAAGAACACTCCTGTCCAAATGCCCCCAGAGGGCATCACTTTCCACTTTGATAATTACTGTAGTTACCATGTTCTGAACATAACATCCTTTCTTTTTACCTCGGATGGAATCTCTCTAGGTGGTTGAATAAAAATATTTGGACTTTATATCTAAAAATGTCCTCAACTTAGCACCAGCAAGCTTGTTAGCTAGACAGTTAGCATCAGGTAACAATATTTACTTATTTTCAGTATGGTTATGAATAAACATTCATATCTGTCTAACTTACTCGGCTAGTTGATCTAAACAATATAAAAAATTATACTGTTGATAAACAATATAAAAACAGACATCACATA